>JAUZNC010059003.1:0-10634 GCA_034780395.1 Vannuccia rotundouncinata
ATATGCTAATTGTTATATTATATTTTAATTATTATTTTTAACTTTAATTTGTTCACACATACCTATTGATTCTAAATAGTTCCTAGAATTATATTATTAAATTAAATCGATTACCAGAAAATTTTACCAAATATATAAATGCGTTAAAAAATTGTTATATTGTATTTAAATTTGTTACCAAAATTTTATACAGGGTGTGTCCTTTTCTTCCTTTTAATGTATCTTACCTTTTTTTATTAAGATTTGTTAATTGTTGCCATTAAATAATTTTCATTTAGAATGTGTCGTGAGTGCTGTTCTGTACAAGAGTATTCGTGTAAAATTTCATTAACATTGAAGAACTATTAAAAATTTGCCAATTAGTTCATTGAAAACAAAAAAATATTGTAAAGATTAATTTGGGAAGTTTTAAATCTAAGCTGACCATTTATTTTTATTATTGTGTAAATATCTGTTGACTGTTTAATTATTTTTTTACCCAGTAATAAAATTAAATTTAGTGGTTTTGGAAGACTGTAACTCTGTCATTATTGTAGTAATAATAACGAAACTTAAGTGCTATAATCACATATGTATTCTGAAAAAAATTGTAAATTCAGCCTCACGATATTTATGTTTTGTATTATATTATATTTTTTCAATTTTTTTTCGGCCTTAAAATTTAAATAAGATTTTGTTTTCTGACGAACTAAAAATGAGTATATGTAGTATGTAGACGGATTGAATAAAGTACCCCATATTCCTGAGAAGCTCTCTCCTGCATTCTAGGTCTTAAAACCTCAAAAAATCTCATCGCGTAGCCATAAATAGAATCCCGGATATAGGGCGCCTATGAAATACTTAGCCAGTGCAGTTGTAAAATCACTCCACCGCCTCTGTTATATACCAACATTTGTATTTTCAAACATTACCATATAGTTTAGGAACTAGACTCATTTAAGAAATATTCAATGACCGAAGTCCTCAAACCGAATTAATAAATCTTATTAATTGTCTATTTAATTTAATCTATTTATTAAAGATTTAAGGTTCTTCTTAAGATTTAGTTCGATATCACTATCAGAAGTTATTGGGCGCCATCTGATATAGCATAACAGTTGAGATAAAATCCATGTGTAGTATTATATAATAAAGATGATTTAGAAGGTCAAAGAAAACATAGATGATTAATTTAATTGCCTATATAAATGCATCTACAAATAACTAATCTCGGCTGACCGCGCTTCGCCTATGTCGCCGAAGATTATTTTGTGGAAAGCCACATTACAAAACGCCCATTCGTGTAATTATTTTACCAATTCAACGGCATCTATCAAATTAATTCATCATTATGCAAAGTTGTTAAATTACGATATACTAGTGGGGCGTAGAGTCGATACTTTTTTTGTAACATTATTTTAACCTTTCGCATTTTTTGGTGCAAAAATCATTGAAATCGGTGGAAAACTAACAAACTAAAACTAAAAACTAAAAACAAAAAACTAATAACTAATAGAAAATTACTAACTAAGTAAGAAACACCAAACAAATAATATTAAGCTTCTTACAACAAACATCATACAACGAACTTGAAACAACAAACACAAAACCTTGTTAAACTAAAAACAATTAAAATTAAAAACAAATCTAAATACTAAAACCTAAAAAATAAAAACTGCATCGTTCTTGGCGTATTTCACATATGCTATGCATGGTCATCGTTTTGGGTCTCAGCGTGCAAACCAGATCTACTTGGCCCATTATGCCTTGGTCTCTTCCTCAACCTCGCCTGCCTTACGGAACCCACTGGTTTGTGGACACCTCACCAACCCAGGTAGCGGTTATGAAGGAGACTTGTGTTGTTGCCCGGATCGGTATCCAGACTCACCAGTTTTATGCGGAGTGCTTTGCACTTTGCCTGTCCATGTGTTGGTCATCTGAAGGTGACTCTATCTTTTCGGACTGCTGGCCTCTCATCCTCTCTGCACGTCGCCCTCGGTATATGGGGCACACCCTATCTTCTTTTACATGACTCAATTGCTCTCTACTAAAAGTTTATTTCTTCGCTTTATTTCTGGTACTGTCAATCCAGCGGATCTACCGCCGCTTTCCATCGGCATTCCTTTTTCGTCTATTGACGTGGGGCGGTAGGTCGCGCTGACCTTCTTTCTGATTGGCTGACCTAATTTCTCTCGGCTCTCATTGGTCGAGGGAGGCTAGGTTGGCAACTATTATGTATATAAGCCTGTATTTCTGCTCTGTTTCTCTGTCTTTGTATTTTATTTTTGGAATATTGTCGCACCATATTTTATTCGTTTTTCAAGCGAGTATCGCAACATGAAGAAAAAAAGATTCTTCAAAAAATAAAAAAAATAATAATGTATACACCCAGAGAAATCTTAAAACATAGTTATAGTTGTCCCTAGTATACACCTAGTAACTAATTATATTAGAGCACAATTTATGTTGGTGTATAATATACCCCAGTGGTATACAACGTGATTTTTTTGGTGGTCGTTTGAGGGTTAATCCAAGTAATTCTATGATTTTTGTTCATAACTATATAAAAAAATTAAAAATTATTTAGAAAAATTGATATCTATATCTAAATGAGTATTCATTATTTAGACATTTCCAAACAAAGATGACGGAACCTCTTCTTAATTTTAGTAACATTCCAGGTGGTCAAATATCTGGTATGGGTGACGAAATGTTAGAATGGGTAACAGGCGAATCATCCGAAAGACATTTATTTGAATTATCCATTGGTTTTCTTGATATGCTAAACAATGTGGAGATTTCTGTAGATATTTCACTTGATTTAATAAATGAATTAAATAAATTAGAAAAAGAGAATACGCCTGAATCATCTTTGAAGCAAATGACGAGCGCAATAGCTCGCTTTGAAACATTTTTACGATCCAATTTTGAAAAATTATCTGAGATATTTCTTTAGTGAATTACGACTAATATAGACGGTTCATTTTATTCACCCGCTAGTTTGATTTGTATAAGAGCAGGAATTCACCGGTGGTTTACATTAAACAAACCAGAAATTAACATCATAGGTGATCCTGATTTCAATCAATCCAACAGAATACTTAAAAAATTATAGCAAAGTTTAAAAAATCAACCAGCCACGAAAGACAGATTATCCTGCTATTGAGCACGCTGATATGATAAAAAATTGGTCATTACTTCGATCGGTCTACAGCAAGTGTCCTCCAGAAAGAAGTTATATTCAATTTTATCTATTTTTTTGGACTTCGAGGGCGAGAAACACTACCGCAATTATCTAAATTAAGTTTTGAAATAGTAGTGTCATCCACTGGTAAACGATTTGTTCGAATTAGGAATGAATTGCTATCAAAAAATGCCAAAGCGTCACTGAAGGCTAATGAGTTTGAGGACCTGAAGAAAGCCCGAATGTACGAGAATACAGAGTCACACAACGAATGCCCTGTTGGAGCTTGGGAACTCTATCTCTCTCAAATTGCAGACTCAGAAATGTTCTTTCCGAAGCCAACAAACAGCAAAAAAAATCTTATTCACCACAAAGGCCACTGGGTAAGAATTTTATTGATAATTTGATGTCAAATCTGTCAGTAGATTGTGAAATAAGCAAACGATACACAAATCACTGTATATACATTAGTTACAATTCTCAAAGAACAGGGTTACTCAAACAGTGACATTTGCACAGAATCCCAATAGTATTGAGAGATACAACAGAAAACGAAGAGACGAGGCAGGATTTTGAGTGTTTAGCAGCGGCAGCACAGTGTGGCTCTTCAACATCTTCAATAGTAAGTGTTACCAAGATAGCGAAAAAAACCAAACGTTGTTGTGCTCCATCGTCCAATCAGTCTGCTGTCGAAATTACAAACTCTTTATCATTCAACGCACACTTCAACGGATCTTTTACTAATTACAATATTACTATGAATAAATAGTCTGTATAAGCAAATTATCATTCTCGAGTATAACGAATAATTTATGTTGTTTAATCAGAACTACTGTAATTTATATATATATATAACAAATTAATTTAGATTATTAGATTTCATTAAAGGTATTTCCTTAATCTATGTTCTAAATTTACACATATTTTGACAGTTTGTAAATTCTATGATTATTAAAAAGTTAATTCATTTTTATGAAATACATGATATCTATAATAAAAGAAATGCGTATTTTTTTTCATTATTTGCCCGGAAATGGACTACATTTTCTTGAACAAAAGTTAAGTACAATATATGGATTATTAAGAGACAATATCGGCATCGTGTCAAGCCAAGCCATCGTAGAAAGCCAATTAGAATTGATTAAATTGATGGATAGTCCAAAAAGGAAATGGACAGCTTTCTTATTCATTAACTTGTTGACTGGGTAATGACTGCGACTGTTTGTGTTACTTATATTCGTGCTATTATTGAAAACTTCATGGATTCATATATAAAAAAATAGAAATGAAAGTATTCAAAGCGGTGTTGCAGAATTGCGAGGGAGAAATATATTCATTTAAAAGGTAGGTAATTTTATAGAATAATATTTTGTCTAAAGAACGGTTTACTGAAATTATATATTTCTGCCGATCTTTACTGTTTTATTCTGGACTATTTTTGAACTTTGTGTAATTATTTTCTAAATTCAACGGCATTTATCAAATTAATATATAATCTATCATTATGCAAAGTTAGTAAATTATGATATATTAGCTATGGCATATGAAATTATTTAACAATTTAAATAAAATAATTTAATAGTTAAATAATGAATTCAATTTTTATTTCTATTAATTGCTATTATTTCTAGTTATTATTAATGGATTGCCTTACTTGCCTATTCATACAGTTAATATATCGCTTTATTGATTTTTTTATTTGTGTAAATTTTTTTGTTACTTACAAAGTGTAATAATTAGCATATTCTGAACCAGCGAATGTTTTGAAGACATTTTTACTTATATAAACAACCTTAGGAAAATTAATAATATATTAGCATTTATTTCCTAAGTATCTTAAGATTATATTATTTTTTAAATAAAAAGAAATCGTATTTTATTTAGCAATCTTTTTATTACTTCCATAATTTTTCCGAATGAAGTATAATTTGCTCTTTGTGTTGCAGTTATTAAGTGTCAGGACATCTGGTTTTGTTGATGAAAATGATAAATTAAATAAATTTAAATGTTTTTAAATATGTTTTTTATAATTAAAATAATAATTATATTTTTTTAATTAATTTACTTATAGACTGATATTTTATATATTCCTAATGGTTAATGTAATATTTTTATTTATAAGAAATACTCTAATAAATTCCCTTTATTTCATTGTTTTCATGTGATATACTACATGATAGTAATATAAACTGATATCTGAACAAACTTATTGTATTTAATTGTCTTAATTTGTTGTTCAAACTCCAATTGCTTCGACAAGTCAAGGTAAATACCAATTCTTTCATGTTAAATGTTTACATGTTATATGTTTCATTTTGTTTGACTATATAGATGATATTGCTTTAAATGATCTATTTGTAAACTTTTTAAATCGTTATCTAATTTATCTAATTAATTGTCTTAATTTTAGTTGTTCAAATTTCAACTCCATCCACAAGTCAAGGTAAATACCAATTCATTCATCACACATGTTATATGTTTGTTTGACTAGACGATAAGGATTTAAATTGCATATTTGTAAACTTTAAAAAAATATATTATGATTATTTTTCAGTTTATTTTAAGAAATCAGCGGTTTTTGAACAAGGTATTAATTTTCATTAACTGTCTGTTTTTGTGTAGTACAGAAAGGAAATACTATTTCTAATATTATATTAAATGTATTTTCATCATCTGCATAAATTATTGTGCATAAATTAATTCTGATAATTGTTCTTAATTGAAATAATAGAAATAAAATCATATATTTCATGTAAATTTTATATAATAAATCTGAAATAGATGTAAAAATACTTAAAAATATTATTTTTTAAATCTTATTTCAGAAATAACAGTCGCTAAGAAAGAAACTGTTGGTGTGAAAGACCGAACCAAGAAGGCCTACTGTCGCTTTTGTAATAAATTCATAATTAAATGTGCTATGCACCTTGCATTTGTTCACTCCGATAATATAGAGTAGCGTTATGCGTTCAACGAACCCAGACGGCGATTTTATGTTTTAACAAACAAAGGGCTTAAAAATCACGAGATTAACCTTAATGAAGATAACTTAATTATTTACCATTTTATCATGTACCATCATAGTCCGGCAAAATTACGACTTAGCCAAAAATTTTGATATTAAGTTTTTTTTCTCTATTGATTATTAATCTAAAAGATCTAGACTATATGAATCAGGCGAGATACAGCCAATATCTTTTGGGCAACTCAAAATAATCCAAGATGGCCGCCAAAAAGTCGATATATCAGTTTTTTGCTAATAACTCGAAAACGATAAATATTTTACATATCAATATGCTTGCAAAAAAGTTGTATCTGGTCATGTTCTACTATAAATAAGATAAAATATTGAAATCGGATGATTATTAAAATAATTAGAACAGTTTATATTCCAAAATTAACATTTTGTCGTACAAAAAACGCACTATTTTGCTATTTACTCTTAAACAGAACAAAATTATATAGTATAAATATTAGTACACATTATAGAACAACTTATTAGCTTTACATATGTATAATATAACACTATAATGGCTTCCAAGAGGTGTCTGAATAGGTTATAAAACTAAATAAAGCTCAGGAGAAATTGGACAAAAGAAGATACAATACAATACAAACTTATTGTTATTGAGTGAGTTATAAGCTATGCCAAAGTACAGTTTGTTAATTTAAAAAAATCAGACTGCGTCGTCATCCAAATCTATCGAATTTAGTGTTTTGATGGTTTTTGGATTGTAGCAAGCATTACTAACCGAACACATGCAAAATTCCGTGCACACTAAACCTGCAATGTTGCAGCTACATCGTTTTGATTTACAAGGCGTATCTCTTGCACATGAACATTTTATTAGCTGTAATAGCTCATCAGACACAACTGTCACGGTCGCAGCCACAGTTACTGGAACGAATGAATTACCTTTTGTTTGCCATCCATAGTCGTTTGGGTCCAGTTCAGGCTGCAGAGGATACTTAGCATTTTTCCAGATAAATATTTGTAAATGTGCTCTGGAAATATTTTCCCAGCCAGCTTCTGTTGTCGGAGGAAGTGTTTTCAGTTTTGGAGGACCAGCTATACTGTTGGATATTTTCTTTTACTAAATCTTCTGACGAGCTTCCGTCATTGGGTTACAGTTAGACTGACGATAACACAACAGTAGGAACTAAGTTGCCTGTTGCATCACATCGGGTAAAGGAGTTGTAACATAAGCACATGAAGGTACTTTCTATCGCCAAATCGGACCATATACCATTAAACATTCCAGATTTATGATGAATGACATGTTCACCTTTCAAAAAGTGAGATGATACGTAGTGTGCCATACTTTCCATGGAGCGTAAGTAATAAAGTCCATATCTGGCATAATTGAAATGGCCGGCAGCGAAAAACAAAGGCATGATCTCTCTAACTGCGTGTAAATGTAGAGGCCAGTCTCCTTCTCGTTCAGCTCTGACATATTTCAAAATAGTCAGCACAGGTCTAAGACAGGTTATCGAAAGCTTGGCTGTTCGAGATTTATTCGCAATATCTTCTAATTCTTGGATCATAGTTTCCATTGTCCCCTTGTTTGGATGAACCATTAGAATAGGTCTCAACAATTCTTCCGTTAACAATCGCAGAGCTCTAATATTGTCAGGGAATTTCTTTCCTTTTAGCATTTTTATTACACCTCCAAATGTGGAATTCAGAACTTCTTACATACCACTATCGGCCATGAGTACTCCTATACACCCTAAAAAACTCATTAGAAGATGCATTCCTCCAAGTCGTAGATATAAATTTTCGAAAATAATTATGTATCTGCAAACATGTAAACAAGTGTTATTAAAACTTTTATAGCATTAGTATCGTAATAGATATTTTATCAAAATTTTAGAAATAAAGATTATTCTTTTTGCTCTTTCTAATGATATAAAACCTCTTGGAAGCCACTATAGTGTTATATTATACATATGTAAAGCTAATTAGTTGCTCTATAATGCGTAAATATTTATACTATATATATATATATGTTAATTTTGGAATATAAACTGTTCTAATTATTTTAATAATCATCCGATTTCATTATTTTCTCTTAATTATAGTAGAACATGACCAGATACAACTTTTTTGAAGGCATATTGATATATAAAATATTTATCGTTTTCGAGTTATTAGCTTTATATAGATATTAGCTGATATATAGATTTTTTGGCGGTCATCTTGGATTACTTCGAGTTGCCCAACAGATATTGACTGTATCCCGCTTGATTCATATAGTCTAGACCTTATAGATTAATAATCGCAAGAGAGATAAACTTAATATCAAAATTTTGGGTTAGGTCAAAAATCATCAGATTTTTGCCGGACTATCAGAAGATGTGGGACCTTGTCCATATTGCTAATGATTGATCTCTGCTTATAATCAACAAACATTTTTTCTCGTTTATTCTTTCTCATAATTGATCACTTTTTATAATCAACAAACATCTATATTTTTTTTACTGGTTATCCGTTTATATTTTTAGAAACGTATTATGTTATAATTAATTTTAATTTAAGTTTTGATTAAAAAGAATTATATGAAAATTATTCTATTATAAGTTTTATTTAGGATGCTTAGTAAATTGATCATATTCGTAGAAAAAAATCTATTTAATTTGTTTAACAGTACTGCTTTTAGTGTTAATAGTTTCACTAAGTCAATAAATAATTAGCAAGAAAATAATTTGGCTTCAGTTGGTTTATTTAACATATAATATCTAAATATTACTAATATTTAGCTTGTTTAAATTTTAACCTTTGTAAATTGTCCGGATGATATTTGGGATATAATTATATAACTATAATTATAAACACTACAGCGAAAAAATAAATTGAATATAAAATTAAAACATTAAATTAATTAAATTAAATAAATTAGACTACTGACCAGTTGGTCAGTAGTAAGAAAATTTGATATTTAAAATATTGGTATCTTAGAAAACCGATGTCCTGATATGAGGGTGAAAGTAAATTGGACATGTTACCTTGGTTTCAACTAAATATTTAAGTATACTCATTAAAAAGTATAAAACATCTAATTTACAAATAGTTTTTATATTTTATTTGGAATTTACATATTTACAAAACTAAGTCCTGACAAGTCGTTAAAATATAAAGTTCAAAAATGTCCTGACAGGATATGTGTGATTTTGAATTTCCAAATCAAAACCTCTTAATTTCTTTATTGAGCCCATAATTTAAGTCCTTTCCATAATTGCTTTAATTAATGTTCATTGTTCACCTTGATTTCTTTGAGTTACCCTTCTAAGTCACCTTCATTTCATGGATTTACCCATCCAAGTCACATCGATTTTTTGCAAGAAATCAAAGTTTCGAATCACTGGGTTGTTACTGTTAAGTGGTTACGTATGTGGTTGGATGAAAATCAGAGCGTAAGTATAAAATTAATAAAAGTATAATGGATGATAAACAGCTTTTTAAAACAGTTCAACAGCTGTTTTTCTGTTTTATTAATCATTTTTATTTCATACATGACGGGCAGTGCAATACTATTCGTATATAAATAATACTATACATACTATAATTCTGTTGAGAGACATTAAATATATATATCAGCTCAAGAAATATTTGTCCTATTTTAATAAATACTGAATATATTTAGACATTATTATGCAATGTATATATTATATATGATATAGATCAAAATGTTAGATAAAGAGTTTGATAATACAAAATAAATTGTTATAACAAAATTCTTTTGATTCTATTTTTTGTATTATTCCTTAGACGAATTTAATTAAAAATTGTATCAAAAAATGAAACAAAAAAATATTCAATAAAACTTACTTTTACACAAATTTGTTTGTTGAAAACGAAAAACGTTTGCTAAATTAATTATAATATAATATTTTTATTTTAAAATTTAAATTAGTTTATATTAACGATAGATTTTAAAATTTAAAAGAGGGTACCTATTTATTTTATTTTACTTTTGTATTTTATTTATTGCACATTTTTATTTTTTAATAACATATAAAGGTTTTCCCATATTTGAAGTAATTAAATTGTTAAACATTTTTTTGCAATTGATACATTAACTTTTTTTCCACTCTTTTATTACGCGTGTCATAATGACAATGTTGACGACGACTTGCGTTCACCCGACGAATACCGTCCTCGTCCGACAGATTGCTTTCTATTATCAGGTACGAATCTTTCGGACGTCGCCAACAACAATAATTGTACAAATATTAATTTAATTTTCTCAAATCAATCACAAACCCTAAACTAATTAAGTTTAAATTAAATATAAATGCATTTTTTATATAAATAATATAATTAAGAAATATTTTGTACATATTATACATCTTGTTATATAATTATGTAAAAAAATCTTATTTACGGACAAATTTGAAACGTTTTTAATTCTTTGTGAGACTCTTTTAAGTTCGTTTATCCGAGTAGAAATTATAATTAAACTGTTTGTTG
>JAUZNC010059006.1:0-10627 GCA_034780395.1 Vannuccia rotundouncinata
TTTATTAATAGTGAGATATTTTGGAACACTATACTTAAAATGTTCCATTTTTTGGAACATGGCGCCTACAGGGTTAATACATGTATATTATATTATGTATATTATGTAATTATATCATATTGTCATAATAAGTTAAATTTTTCAAATATGAATGAACTAATCTAATATATTATTGTACAAAATTTAAAATTATAAAACAAAATTATGAAAAAAAATAAAAATTAGTATAGGTACATTTTCTAAAATTCAAGGTTTATGAATGGATAGTCTAGTGGGAATCTTGTAATGTTCTGCCAATATCGGTGGTCAAAATAGAATTCACAAGTGATTTAAGATAAATTTCGACTCAAATTTTTATAAAAATAATATTTTGTTTTATGCAATTAGTATTACTAGACGATTATTAGACGTTTATTGTTATGCTACTTAAAAGTAATACTTATAGGAACGACTAATTTTTAAAAATATTTATTCTTCCACACCTGTGAATAGTCAGTATTGTTGGCAAGTGACGCCAATGCTCGGTATAACGGTAGCAACTCCTTCATATCTGTGAGATAGCGAACTAGTGTTGTCAAAACAGTCACCACTAGTTTTTGACGTCCCTTGCTTGCCTGAGAGATTGCAGCTCGGCCCAGTTGTCCACTCAGTCGCTGCCGTCTGTCCACGTCTTTCGCTGTAAAGAGGTCGTGAGCCAGATGCGGAGTCGAAAGCTGAGCCAACAAGGGCGCACAACGAACGGTGCCTTCTGGAAACAGACGATCGGCAAGCTCTTTGGTTCCCAAGGCAACTCCACATGATATGAGATACTCAGAGAGTTCCAGGTTGTCGTGATCACGAATAATGTCGACCAGATAGCGAGAACATATGTCCACTGCATTGGGGGTGAGTGGATATTTGACCGTAATATTAAAACCAATAATGCGAATTATTTGACATATTCCTACCATGCGAATGGTTAAGTGGTGGAGGAGAAGGGCATACAAGATTAACACGGAGCAGAAAGCGTTCATCTTTATCATTGAAACAAAAGTCGTCTATAAGTTCTGCTATGTTGTCCGGCCAATCCATGCATCGTGGGGTGCAGTTGGCTAGGGAACATTCCATAGCCTGCGCAAAGTTATATAAATTAATCGATAACCAATCAATACAATCAATGAAAAAGGCAGAATCCAACCTGAACTGGGAAGTCCTTGTATTCAACCGGCATTCTCAACACGCCACAATCACAATCCAGCCAGATAACCTCTCCAGAATCCAGGAGAAAGACCTCACACCGATCTCCGGCGACATGAAGCACTCTAGCCCGCCGCCAATCTTTATTCTCTGCTGGATCTAAGGATACCAAGACAAGGGACTGTGGAGAAAGCTCATGCGAAGGGCAGGATCGAATGCTCTTGTACAGGTCGGTGATCTCATCTTGAAGTGACCAAACAGAGTCCCAAACATCGTCGCGGACCACATAGAACTGGTCGGGATTGTTGCCTTTCCCAATCAGGCAGCTTATGGATCAACATAAGAGGTAACAGATATACTGAAAAATGACGAAGGGAAAGCAAGAAACCGAGGTGCTCACAATGTCATTTCTCCATCCGAATTGAGTTCCGCTTTGGGCAGCTCCCTGAATGCATAGGTGAACTGACGTGTCTTATAGCGTTCCGTTGGAGCTGCGATGGGGATATCGGGGTTGGACTTCAAGCCAGTTACACCTGAAAGAGGAGAATATTATATAATTCATATTGAAGACACAGACTGATAATGGATGTTTAATATACCTACCTGATGTTTTGGTGATGTTGAGTCTACCTGAGCACAATTTGAGAAGATTTTCGATATGCTGAGGATTGGAAGACGCCAATGAATTGGTTATTAGCTCTACCGACAGTTGATAGTCGAATACATGCAGCCGACTGGCTTTGTGATAGACAAGTTGTGATATGGAGTCAAGCCAGATGGTCTTGCCGATGCTGGTTGTTATGGAGACAAGCACATCAAATACAAAAGATTGTACACAAAAATACACAAACTGTCTCCCACCTTTCCAAAAAGCAGAAACCATGGTTCCCACGCTAAGGGTCAAATATAAAAACTTAAAATTGTTTTAATACAATACATGCATATCATTAATTTTTTAATAATCACTATAATATATAAAAAATTTGAAAAAACTTTAACAGCAACATAAGTTTGATTTTTTCAATCAACCGGTCTAAAGATTTTAAATTATAATAATTAATATAAGAAAAATAATAATAATCGGATTATAATTCAAGGAATATATTATGTACATTTTTCTAAAACTCAAGGGTTCTCGATGAATAATACCCTGTGAAACTCACCACAGTACAATGCGAGCATGCAAATCCTTGTCAATCAAAAGTTCTTTTGCAAATCTTGTTGACTGAAAACAAAACGACAACTCTCAATATTTGACCAACCCTCAAACAATTGATATTAACAAGAATCCACGACTTGATCATTTAGCTCAGAACTCACATCAGCAGTAAACTCTACGTCATCATCCAGTGGGCGTATCCCAGAAACGTGGACCTCGATTGCCTGCGGTTGTACAGAGGTGAGATCCTCCGGCAGGTGGAGTAACGCAGCCATGCTCACAAACTTGCTACTCTTGCCTTCGTCAATGAAGAAGACGTGTGCTGTGGACAACTCCCCCCGACTCCGGCCAATCTGACTGTTGATCACGCAGACACGATGGAATCTGTGATCTTCGGTTTGAAGGCCAGCGAGTAAGCCGGAGGTGATGTCGTCTGCAGTTAATTCGGATAACGAGTTCCAAGTTAGTTCTAAATCAACAATTTGAAGGGACTTACGAGGACGGAAGCCCTGATGGTTTTCAGGAACAGAGTAGAAAGTGTTGAGACGCAATATCAAGTCACGATACTCGATTGTATATCCGGTCACATCGCCACGACAGCTGCTGTGTTCAAGAATTCGGATGTAGAAGTGACCAGCTGCATTCATATTCAGGAGACGAAACTACAGAGAAATGGAAGAGGATTTCAATAAGACAAATGAACAATCGTTGGTATGCATAACTAACCACTCACTTTGATTTCACCCGAAGCAGGCAACTGTGGACGATCAATTTCTGCAAGAATCATGTGCCGATAACGACACGCCGGAATGAGACATTCCCCAAAGCTACGAAGTCTTATGCACAGATCACTGGACCCTTTGCTCTGTTCTATTGCCTGGAGAACAGTAAATTATTTAAGTAAACTCCACCAAACCATTTACCACAACAAATCAAGTGAACACTAACCACTTTATGATCGATAACCATTTGTAACAGCCAGGTCGGTTGTTCTGACTCTGATCTATGGAGCAGTTTCTTAAGGGAGGCGGCCGATGCTGGATCTACATCTTCTGGACCAATCAAAAAGAAGGACCTACCCACCTCAACCGAGTCAGTGGAACTCGGCTATCAATTAGATAAGAAAATAGGGAATTGTAAACATAAGAAAGCCCGAAAGCAGAACACTTTAATCAACACTGACCTCTTCAGTAGCTGGAGGACCAACAGACTCTTTGAACCTTTCGAAGTGATTCCGCAGTAGAAAAACCCGGTGTGAGAATGTTGAGTGACAATAGTCCAAGTTGATGATGACGTCGGCATTGGCAAGTCGCATTCCCTGCCCACAGTACACCCCGTCAGACATAGCTGGATCAAAAGGAAAAATTCATACCAGAAAGCGCAAGCACTCACGAAACCGTTGAGGATCTACCAACCTAAGACCGGCAAACTGCCCGACTGCGTTATTTCATGCCACTGATTTTCTACTTGCTCCAGTTCATCGTTATTCATAGCCCCAAGAGCAAAGATCACGTGGTAGTTGGTCTTCTGTTGAAGGTATGCAACTATGGAGTGAACAGTCTTGTCCTCCCTGCAGGCGACAATCACTCTCAGTTTTCCAGCATCCACATTAGAGAGTAGAGAATTCAAGAGGGACAGTTTGTTGCGGAACGGACAGTTGGCTTCGAGCCCGGTCACATACTAATGAAAGAGAAAATGCTACAAATCTCCGGAGAGATAAATCATGAAAAGAAGCGAGGACCACCTGCTTAAGATTCACTCTTATGGCTGCTTCAGTTCTACTGTTGATGATCTCAACCGGGGATTTCATCTCGTTAGACAAGAAGGACGCCACTCCCTTCGTCCACTCAGTGGCTGTACAGACCAGCTGTCTGCCCTGGCCGACCTCTACATCCGTACAGCCCTCCTTATTGGTGGCTAAGCTGGCATCCACGTGGGCCTTGTGTCGATAGAAGAGGATTTCACGAAGCTCTGGCAGATATTGCTCCGTAAGGAGGTCGAGATCGTCGAGAACCAGCGTGGAGAGCCGGGAGAAGTCGACAAGTTGGTGTTTTCGGAGTAGACGAACCAGACAGCGCGGAGTGATTATAAGTAGGTCGCATCCGTTGAGAAGCTTAGCTTCCGCCTTCTTCTCCGTCTCTCCACCGAAGGCTAATTGTACACGACATTTGGGGGGCCCGCGTGATCTCTGGGCTTCGTCACACGCAAGGAACTGGGTCGCATAGTCGGCACAACGCCGGGCCCGCGACCACCAAGGACTCACGATAACAACGCTCGGTCCGAGCGCTGACGACCTCGGCCTCATGAGATCAAGGGGGTCCAGAAGTCGAGAGAGAAGAGGCATCAAGAAGCCGGTGGTCTTGCCCTTCTTGGGTGGAGCGATTGCAAGGACATCCCGGCCTCGGAGGATCGAGGGTATCATCCAGACCTGCATTAAAGAGGAAGAGAGAGAGAACTTAGATTTATCAACTGACAATCAAAGGAAGGGAATCCATACTTGGACAAATAGCAGGCATTTGGTCTTTTGCTTAGTCAAGCAATCCTGTATGACGGAGGTCAGTCGCACTTCTCGATAGGACAACATTGGTCGCGGAACGTGTCTACCACGAACAAACACTCGCAGCTCCACGTCCAGAGGATCGAGAGCTTCCATGCCGGCCATTACACTCTGTTCTATCGGGGTGGACTTGGCTAGGAGGTGAAAAGGTGGACGCCGGAAATATAGACAAGTGTGTCAAATAATCAAAACCACAATCTGCTCAACTCACCATGAGAATAAACAGGTTCAGATCTTCTAGGTGGCTTCTCCATTGAAGAAGGCACAGGAGAGGTGTCAACAAGTGATTTATTGGGTCCGAAAGATCGTCGAGATAACTGTTTGTTGTGTGCAGATGCAGTGGAGACTAAGGAATCTGTGTCTGTTAGGAAGTCACAGAGGGAGTTTGGAGCATCTGAGCAAATGGAGCTTGTGTCGTCGCTGATATCTGTTAAGTAGTACCGAAATGGTTCGATAACATAATTATAAGGTCAGGAGCAAAGTGTAAAGATGCTTACCTTTGAAAATTGCATATTTCTCTTTGACGAGAAGTTCTGCCAGGGAGGTTTGAGCTCCTTTATAATTGACGGCAACATCACATTTTAGGACCTGTCGACGGTTAATAGGACCTGTGTTGGAGATCACGACTGTTCGGTTAACTGGAGTGAGAGAGAATTGATATGACAGTTCATCAGAAAATGTTCAACTAAAGAAAACAGCAATACAACATTTAATATTATTTTCATTAAAGTAATGTTATGCATTTAATTATTTCCGGGATATGACGTAACAATATAGTATCGAAGAATTTATAGAAAATTAAGAAAATATTTATTTCTAGATTCTAACTACATCAATATAGCTTATAGCTAGCTACCTTCAATCAAAGTTTCGACAAATTTAATGGCTGCATGCGTCCATTCCGGAGAAGGTCTGAAAAATAGAAAAATATATTTATTAACTACAAATTTTTAAAAAAGATTTATATAAATCTAACTTTTTACCGACGGTATGTTAAAATAAGATTTTCAAAAATCGGAAGGTTTTTCGCATTACTAAGTTTCGGAATTCAGAGTTGACGGAAAACACCTTACTTATAATAATATCTAATATTGAGAAATTCAGTTGATGACAGCAGTGTATAAACTTATGTTATTATAAAAACGTAAATAACTTGTATTACTTTAGTAAATTTAAAAAAAAATAAAAAATCGCAGTTTTATTACATATTATTATATAAAGTAATTTTATAAAGTAATTATATAAAGTAATATATAGGATTCTTACAGTCAAATTGTTGTTCTATTGTACCTGCTATTGATGAGTCAATTATTTTATATGTTATTACTAATTGGGATTGTAAATAATAATCCTATATTCGAAGGAATGTAATATTGAAAAATTTGAAAAATGAAACCAAATATTAATTGTATCCTAATTAACTGTACAAATAAACTAATTATATTAATATTTCTATGAAAAATTAGAACAAAACGAAAATACATAAAAACAAATTCAGAAATGAAATAGGAGAAACAAAAGAAATATAGCAAGTGAGTTTTATATTACGCAATCTTAAATTATTTGATTTATTGTCAGAAATCCCATAGTTGGATAACCGAAGCAAATATATATAGCCGTTTGGAGAAGTAATTTTTCTGTCCCTGAAGACAGTAAAGAAAAGGTTAAAAGTATAACATTATAATAAAGTACCATTAAAGAAATAATAAAAAGTCAAATAGACGGTGAAAAGATGGCTATTACAATATTTATTTATTTTAAATAAAAGCGAAGAAGCAGGTGTTTAAATATCAATTGATTAGTATGTCCAAATATTTAGTTTTTTAACTTACGATAGCTGGGCTTTATTTACTACAAATTTAAAACTTTTGAATTGTATCGCATTTTATAATCATCATCGAAAATATCATGTTCTTGAGTGAATGAGTTAGCGTATGTCGAAAAACATATATCAAACATAGTATCTAAGAAAAATTTGAAAATCGCTTATCATTTAGCATTATATAATATGCTTCTAGAATCTACAATATTTGATTCGTAAGTAAATTAATATATACTAATTAAACCTTATACGTGGAATTATTATAGTATTCATAAATAGTGACATAATATTTTACATCAGTTTCTTTTTCAAATACTTTAATTTAATTATTATCTTATTCAAATAGTTCATTAACCCTGCTTTTATTTACACTAAATAAATATTGCAATAGCCTTCTATTTACCCCGTCTATTTGTATTTTTATTATTTCTATAATGTTATGCTTAAATTAAATAAATGATTTCATTAAGAAGTGCTACTTTAGATGTTCGTAATAAAACAAAACAACGTTCAAGCAAAAATTTATCCGTCGTATATAAAAAAAAAAGAATATTTGTTCTTTTATTTGAATGACGTGACAGAGCACCTTTCCATGTTAATTCAACTATTCAGGGTATTCCACATCAACCCCCCTCCCCCCAGCGCACATTTCTGTGTTAATTTGTTCCAATGATATTTATCATCTTTCTATATAAAATATTAATCTAGGTTGAAATAGAAAATATAACATAATAATCCAAATAGTCATCTTTATAGAACATAATCGAAATCAATAGAAATGGATTAATATATTGTGATTAGAATGTACCCATACTACAATTGTTATCGATTAATTAAACTTATGCAATGAACCAGTGAATATGTCTAACTTACGCCATATTAGCCACAAAATAGGGATCAGGGTTATCTGGTTTCTCCTGAATAATCATAGTGATTGGCTGTAAGTTGGACAGTTTAAAGCGGCAAACACAGAATGGTGCCTCCTTCAAGTCGTCTGTCAACCGACGTAGTCTGATAATGGTAAAAAAGTTCACAAAAACCCAATTTCAATCAATCACATTTGAAAGCAGTTTTAACAATTATAAAAATTAAACTCACCTTTGCCTAGTTATTTTATCTATCCTGCCATAGTCAGGAAAATATCCCCTGAAAAGACATTCACAATAAATCCAATAATCGATATTTGAACAAAAATAAGAATATAGATCTACTTGACATTGTCAATATCTTTGATGTGATTGACTTTAAATCTTCGCCATTTGCCCTCTAAATAAACTCCATAAATCTGAAATAAAAGCATCAACCATCTTAATATTTTATAACATTTTGTGCATTGAGCTTGCTCACCTCCTTCAAATTCACACTAACAACACGCACAGTTGACCGTTCATCAAGTCCCATTTCCAGCTTCATTTTGGCTTCAAATTTTGTCAAACGATGAACATCACATCCAATAAACTCATCTGGATTCATTATTTTTATAATCTTAACAGATATCTCAGAACTCATGGTGTTAGATAAGGCCATTATCCTAAGATATACAAAAAAATAAACAAAATTTCAGATAAATCCAACAAATTTTTGTATTTTACTGACATTTAAAAATCTATAATATTAAAATTTGATTATAGAATTTTTAACATTAACTGAAGATTCAGATCTTGATTGTTTTACATCACAAACAGTTTGTCACCTCTCAGCAGAATATCCCACCTGTATATTCAGCATCTATGCCCAAAGACCTATGCCCCCACCCATATCCCCACTTTTCCTCTCTTCCTAACGATGTTTCAGTTTTAAAACAAGTATAAAGACCTTTTTCTCATATATTAGCTGTCTATGTGGACAACTGTTAAATGTACTTTCTGCATAAGTGTAAAGAAGCCATTGTTTCAATTTAAGAACCACATTGGGTGCATCAAGTGCAATAGGCAATTTGTCAGTCAGTTTTTGTGGAAGGGAATGTAAGGTACAGGTGCATTGTTCTGAAGAATGAAACATCAGAGGCTGACACAATTCCAGAGCACATAAAGACCCAAACACCTTTTATATACATCCCCTTTATAAAAGTACAGAAGTAAATTAGGCAGTGGACAACAATTATATATGTGAAGGATTTTGAAATATACTTTTGATATATATGTGAATTATTTTGAAATAATTACTTTTGATATAATATGAGACTATTTTGAAAAATATGATGAAATGTGTGGTTTTGGTGTATATGACATGAAATAATATAAATTCATATTAATGTTGAAGATATAGTGACTAACTGTAATAGATATATACAAGCTCATTTATAATTTACTTTAAATGATAAATGGTATATTATATATAATAAATGAGAATATTTAAATGTTATTTATAATATTAATAACATATGGTATTGCAGATTATACTTGGTAATAATTCAAAATAATCCTTGCATATGGCTCGTCGATTGTAGCTTACTTGGCTGTTAATTAATTTTTTCAGAAAATAAAGAAATCATCAAAAAAATTATAATTTATTGGAAACAACAATTACAATGTATAATTATAGAGTCTTAATGATTAGTATGCAGTGTCAAATAGACGGAATTGCAGATACATAGTATTTAATTTTTGATTTTTAATGTTTTTTAATTTTTTTGATGTTCAAGGTGTGGTAGACCCGGCTGGGGTTAGAAATAAGATTGTTTAAAAGCTTTGTATTGATTTTATTGTCCAATATTATATAGTTACTGTCTTGGTTGGTGTGATAGTTTATTTTAATTAACGGCGAAGTAAGCTACAATCCCTTATGGCCCATAAACTGGGTCGTCTATTCATCAGAGAGGGGCATGTGTAAGGGTATGAATATTTATGCATTATTTATTCTAATTGTTAAAATGATATTTCATATATTGTGAAACTTTAAAAATTGTACTAGTAGAAATGTTCGAGAATATCTGTGAAGTGAACACAATTATTCCAGTCAAATCTCCCTACACCTCATAATTAGGTCAACAAATAAATGTTGCGCAAAGTTATAGTTTTGGTTACTTGTAACACATTCACAATTTTATATTTTAGGTGAGTTGAAAGTTTTTTCTGCTTTATTTATTAATTAAAACTGAACTCTTTTAAGATAATATCCTGTTCGCATTATTTATCTAAAAAATATTGCTTGATTTTGGTTGGAATTAGCCTATTTTCACTGGTTTTGAGAATTTGTTAACAATATTTTGATTTTATATTTTTTATATTGTTAAATTTTATAATTGTTCAGTATTAATTAGGTTATTTAAAAGACATTACATTGTCAATAATCAGTTTTGAACCCTTTTTAATATTGCAATCACTATTAATTTACACACAATGGGTGATGGGGACAAATATACTTTTGGCTTGTGTGTTGTGGAGAAATTCTTGTTTGGAAAGACAATTGGCTTCTGTGTGTTACTCCTGAAAATTTGATAAATATAAACATCTGTAATTTTATAAGATATTTTAAATTTTGCATATAAGAGAAGTTTTCACCACAGGTATTATACAAAAGGAATATGCAAAATTGCATAATTTAATAGTTAATTTATATACAATGGGCACATTTTACCAAACTGTGCTTATTACTAATATGGCTGTGCAAGTTACCAATTAATTTCAAAAAATTATTTTTAATCATTTTAAAACAAATTTATATAAAAATCTAAATTATAATTATTTTTTGCATCTGGTTGGCAAATATATCTGGTTTACAAACTATACAATTAAGCACTTTTATTTAATTAAATATTTAATACTTAATCCTTTCTTTACGGGTGACCCAACTGTTGGGTCATGACTTTATAATGTGATAGAAGCAAATAAATAAAAAAAATTATCACTGGAATCAGTGTAGAATCGTTTAAACTATCCTGCTGGGGAAGTGTCATTTTCCTCATTATAAA
>JAUZNC010059007.1:0-46938 GCA_034780395.1 Vannuccia rotundouncinata
TTATGAATACATCTCATTCGTTCTGAGTGTTGTCTATACTTAAACATATTCTAGAAATAATGATATGTGGCAATATACACACAAATAGGGTATACTATATTCACTGAGTCATACGGTAATGGCTTTGCACCTTATAAACATTCCAATTATAAATGATAAGACAAAACGAAAATATATTTGTGGATAAAACGCACTTGTTTTATCGCACAGCGGCCGGCCAAGTCTATAGGGGAATGACTAATAAATGGGCTACGCCTGATGTAGTTTCGTATATATTTACGATGGAAATTATAGCTGAAATACACAACTCAGAGGGGACAGGGATATCATCTTATTCTTCACCCTAAATATGATAAAAACCGGGTTTAGACTACCCGGCTGAGGAAACTGACACCTAGACACCAAATAGTTATTGACTAAATAAACCATTTTTTGAATGAGTGAGTCATTTTGTAAATATTGAAAACATTCATAACATTTTTTGTATGAAAATGTTTTAAGTGTTTAAACTTAAAACATAAAACACTGCTTTTTTATATTATATATTGCATGAACTTTTAAAAATAGAAAATTTAAGCTCAATGTAATAACATAATCAGATAAAAATACGCATTTTATTTAAATTGTAACATTTACAATATTTTTCTGTTCTAATTTTAGATTGTCAAATATCATTCATATATAAAACCAAAAGCATATTGCAAATTGGTAAATAATTTTTGTAACGATAATGTACTTTATATCAAACGGTCATCTGTCACTCAAATTATATAGTTCCTAATGTTATAGATACGCACGACGCCTCACTTATGAGTAAAGATATTTTCTACTCAAACATTGTTCGTACAATTATATGCTTTGTTAGACGTGAGTTATGAGTATTGACTAGAATCCTTTGTGTTGCTCGACACAGAGAATAAAATGATATTATATATATAAAATAGAACTGTTTTAAGTTTTGGTTTGTTCTTACAAAAAATATAAAAATATAGTTTATAAGCAAACTAATTATTTTTAAATAATCAAAAACAAAAAATTGAATAATATCTGAAAATATTTTACTTAAAACAATAAAAACTTTTAAATGTAGTATAATTTTTTTAATAAATTATTAATGAATAGGAAACCATACATTTTCTATCTTTATTTACTTTGGAATTTGTTTTTGTGTTTAAAATCGAATTTAGTAGCTACGTAAAATAGTTTATAATTGTCTTATAGTTTCTTTTAGCCTTTATATTAATATAACTACTTTAATAATAAAAACGTAATGAAATAATTTTTTTTTAAATGACAGATTATTTAACTTTATACGATCAGAATTGTAACATCTGTGAAAATGTGACTTGAAATTAATTATAAGTTGATAATGCTTATTTTGTTAATTGATAAAATATTTGAATAATTGATGCTTTAGAAATAATGAGAACTATATCTCAATTGTTGGAATTATAAATCAATACTAAGTAAGAAATTTGTTTTAATATATTTATACACTAATTAGAGCCAGAAACAATATTCTACCTACACAGCAAAAACATTTCTAAAAGGCAAGTATAAAAGAAATCTAATCATCTCTAAACATCTGGAAGATCATTCAGGGTTTTGTTTTGGCTAATTTATTATAAATTATTAACCAATAAATTCGTTAGCTCAGCATAAACCATAGACAAATTTTAATATTTAGTAATATATATTTAAAATACAACAAAAACATATTACAAAAATAAATTTAAAAAAAACTAATAAATTTAAACCGATTTATAATTTTAGTTCAAAAAAGCATTCTCTTTACAATGAGATTTAAAATTCATTAAAAAATGTAACACTTCACATTTCTAGAAAATTTACACTTAACTGTCTAGATGCGAATGAAAAAATCGATCGAGAACTCTGTTTCATTTTTCTATATTGAAGTAGTAGAAATCCTAGATACTAGTGTATTTAAATAAGAGAATTAATTTGGAAGCTTATGTAGTCTACTTCGCTTTAATAATAGTATTTGGCCGGAAATAGGAAGTGACTGAACACAACAATATCGGAGTCAAACAAGACTGAAACAGTCCAACTGGTCATTTTAAATAGTTCATTAGAACGATATATTATTTTCATATTCATACATAGGTTTATATGAATATGTTTACTGGTTAATCAATTAGCTATATTAAATATTAGAATGAAAAATATATAAATAACTCACTTTATTTTTGCGCTGAGCAATTCCGAACTCGCCTTTAGACCCAAAACAACCGAAAATTTATCCTGTGATGATATAGGATTCTTGGGAAGGGAGAGAACAATATCATCTCGTTCACTTCTAATGACCTTGATATTGTCTTGGGGAAGTAGGTCATCTGAGAGCTTAATAGACCCAACATTTTGAAGTAAATTTGCACTAACTAAATCGGCCATTGATCTTTTTTCACACGTTTCGGACATCTTTGAAGGCCATGTGGCAAAAGATATGTTTACCGGGGTACCAACAACTCTTTTCCATTTCAAATAATTCGGTTTCATTCCCAAGTAGCAGTCATGTTGTTTTTTAACCGGATCTAATCGACATATTGATGATATGGTAAGGGACGATTGTCTCAAGGAATGTAAAAATGCCTGACAACAAAGAGGTGGAATATTTATGAAATCTCGATCTTTAACGACCACGGTGTCACGAACACATATTGCATGAAGTGTAGCTGAGTTTGTTGAACTCAACAACAATTGTTGGTCGTTGAGATGTAGTGCAACCGATGAAGTGTCTACGAGGGTAGTCGTGGGATCATCGTTTTCCTCTGATGTGAGAGAGCTCGTGAACTCCCCCGTTTGAGCGGATAGAACCCACCTAGCTTTTGGTTCAATTAAAACGGCAGGTTGAGGAGAGAGTGATGACCTCTCTTTGAAGGAGAGAAGAGCGGATGAACTGGGCTCTAGTTTGTAGTTAACTTCTGGTACTGAAAGTAGTTAAGTAAGATAATATAGTAATAACAACGTATCCGAAGAATTATTAATACTTTATATAAAATATTTTGCTTTGGTAAAAGCGTTCTCGAACCACAGATATTCAATTAACTGACGTTTAAAGATATGAAGTTATACAAATTCTATTTTCACTTGATCGGGAGGGTAAAGGGTTTTTAAAGTGTACAAGGGGAGGATTTGGTTGTAAAAAATGTTAGAGATACTTTTAAAAAAAATATTTGTCCCTTAAGACCGTAAAGAAAAGGTAAATATACATATTAGTATTGTCTGTCAGTTTGATTATATTTAATATATAAATAATGTATAATTAATGTGCAATATATTTGAATCATGATTAAGCATTAAGTAAATAATACTTAAGTATTACTGCAATATTCATACATATCTTATAGAATATTTCGAGTTAGCAAAAATAAGAATTATTTAATGTATACCTACTTCAGAATGAACACTGATAAATTATAAAATGTTTTGTAATTATGATGAATAATTATTGTCTTAAAACCCAATTTAAATTATAATAATATTTGGTATGAGCAATCTAAAAAGTAATTTATTATAAGCTTAATACTAAAAGTACTTTTCAAAACAGATTCATGTTTAATATTAATATAGACATAACATATAATCCTAGTTATATTATACATTTTCTATGAGCCCAACTATTTGGATTGAATGTATTGATTTATGCTTTCAATATATGCCCAGTTAATTTAACTATTTATCTTTAAAAGTTAATTAAGAGCAAACAATGCTTGTTTGTTACAAAAAAAACAAATAATTAGCAACTTTTTTGTACAATTTTGAAAGAAAATAAACAAACAGTAAAAAAATTATATTTTGTATGTATTTGTTTTTATATTATTAATTCCTATAAATTTATGTGAATATCTTTTTACTGCTAGATGACATTTTCTGTTGTGTTACATTTCACAGTTACAAAATGATACATAGTTGTTTAACTGATAATTTTAATGAATGTTTGTAATATTATATGACTTATTCTAAGAATTACATTTCACGCACTCCAAACATTTTCATTTGAACTGTATTTGCTAAATTAATAATAGGATATATTTTTTGTTTTAAATTTATGTAATAGAAATGTAAAGTGATATATCTGTTATATAAAAAGTTCTAGAATAATATAAAATCATTAAAATAATTTCAATAATAGTGTTGTGTATTTAATGATTAAAATAATACATGCAAAAGTTACATATAAATAAAACTAATAATATTGCTAATTGTATAAATTTTATATGTGTTATAATTTAAAGTTCATAATTTATTGAACAAAATACTAATATAATAAAATTTAAAAAAAATTCTGACCTAATTATCTAAAGTATAAATAAGTTAAGATAAATATAATTCTTTTCATTTTAAAGGGATATATTAAATTTTCCAAGATAATATATAAATAACTAATATAATGAATACAGTTTTATTAAGTAAAATTCATAAATAAAAATTCTTATTTCATTTTGAATTATTGATATTTATTTTTAAACCTCTTTTAAATTTTACTGCCCAAAATTATAATATAAAATTATTTATAAATATAACAATGACCTTGAAAAAGTCAGATAATAAAAATAATAAAAAAGTTATCGCTTTCAATGTGAATGTTTTTTGTTCAAAAGAAAAGACTTTTTATAATATGTTATTGCATAAGTTAATAATTTTGAGATTTTACATTTTTTAGCTATCTATATAAATATTTAGATGATATTTTAATGGTGATACAATAATAATATAAAAAACAGAATTGTATAGTATTAATATTGTATAATGGTAAATGTAGAATTAATGTTATTACAGTAATGGATATATACAGGGTGGATCATTAATAACCATTGAACTCCAACATTTTCATTTATAAATACTCACTTAATATGTTATGGTTTATTCTATGAATTATATTAATTTAGAAGAAACTATCTTTAAATAATTTTTTTCTATAAATACATAATTCTTATTGTGTTTTATAATTACATTATTTTTATTGCATTTAAAATCTCTAGTTTATTAATGATGGCATATAATACAGCAGTGGCATTAGAAAGTACTCAGAAAATAATCTTTCTTTTGTATTTCAATATTTTGATGAGTAATATCACACCACAATAAAATGGCATGCATTAAAATATCTTGTTAATAAATTTTAACAAACTGGGAACGTTTAAGACAAAAAATTGCAGGCCACATTCCATATAAAACTGTAGAAAATTATATCATGAATGGTGGGGGAAACACTCATTGATGACCCTCTGAATTCAACTCATCATTTGGCTACTGAGCTGGAATTACCATTTACAAATTGTCAGCATATAATATAGAAATCACAGTATGGCATCCACATTTGTTTCAAGAACTACACAAAAACAAATTTGATCATTGTGTTAGTTTTGTGAAAAGTTTGAAATGATGTTTCTCAATGATCTAAATATTGTTTGGAGTGGTGAGGCACAATTTAAAATTAATCAAACCATTTATTGTCACAATTGTGTTTATTATTGAATTGTAAAATAGGCCTCACAAAATCAGTCAACAGTCCTGGATTCACTGTTGGGTAATGATTTGTCATACAGGTATTATTGGACCAAATTGTTTTCCAAAAATGGTATCAACAGACAGTTATTTGTAAATTTTGAAAGCAATTGACTTCCCATGAATCAGACAGCTTGTTGGAGCAGGTGTTGACAAAAGACTGTGGCTTCAATAATATGGCAAGAAGCCCATATTTAATGTCACTATGACTTTTCTGTATGGGGAATAGTGAAAGAATTTATATTCAAGGAAAAGATAATGAATCTTAAATTTTTTTGTGAAAAGATTATGAATGTGTTTGCAAAGTTTGACAGAGAATATTGTTATAGTAATTGTGGTTCTCTTTATGGATAACATTTAAAAATATGAAAAATATTATTTCTAATAGAAGAATATTGTTATTTCTAATATTATATTGAACAGTAATAAATGAGACACCATCTATATAATATTATTATACAATTAAACATAATTTATAAATATACATGAACAATCAAATACTTAATATATATATATATATATAAACATATGTAAATCTTTATTCATGTATATACATACAAATATAAACTTCCAATAAGTTACAAATCCAAAAATGAAAAAATTAAAAAATTTATAAATATAAATTAATTATAAAACAAAATAAAAATACTTTTGAAATTTTATATTAATATTATATGAATAATTTCTAAAAATATATTTAGAAATTTAACATTATTTGAAAATATACTTTTATTTATAAAAAAACAGTTTAAGTTTTATTTTATTGTCATACCTGAAATGAATAGAAAATTGATACATAAACATAGTATTAAATTATAATAATATAAGAATAATATATATATATATATTACTTTTTTACAGAATATATTATAAAAACAAAATTTTCAAAAAGTTATGTGTAATAATATTATGCCACTATATTTTATTCTAATTAAAAAATATTATTGGAGAAGATTCTCAAATAATGAAATAATATATATTTTTTATAATTCTAAAATATTATTATAATTGTTATTAGATATCCTTTATACTTTTCATTAAGCCTATCATTATAAATGATTATAACATTTAAATAAAAAGTAAACAGACTATATCATTAAATATTATTTAATTTAAGAAAATGTTTAAAATTAGAAGCAAGATTAAAAACAATTGAAATAATATTTATTTCAAAAACAATAAATAGGTAATTGATATACTCACTTGAAAACACATGGGGAAAATTTTCTAAGACGATGCAATAAAAAATAAAAAGATAAAAGATATTCTGAAAGGTTTTAAAATGAAGTAGAAGCATTTTTATTGATTGTCATTAGATTTGTTTCTTTAGTGAGATCATTTAAAATTTTGGTTAAAATATTGGTTATACTATTAAATGATTTCAAAATACGCGCGATGTGCATTTCTATTTATCTTTGTTAATGCATACAAAATTTAACTTAAAAAAAGAATTTCACATTAATATAATTGATCCCTTAACTATTCTGAACTATTTTTAATAAATTTTAAATTTCAAATTACACAAATATTAAACACATCTGTTTACATAGTGTATTTATCTTTTTACAATAAATTCATTACTTATAAGTTATTACAAATTATATATTTAAACCTACGGTAGTGGGTTGTTAGTTCAATGATAGCTAATTGAGGGCAACCTACGCACTGTAGGTATTATAGGATAAGCACAAACTAGACATTTTTTTCATAGTCATTATAAAAAACTTTAAGAGGTGTCAACATAATCTTTTATAAATCTTTAGTTATAGACTGTCAAATATCGACATAATTCGTAATTCTTCTTCTTCAATTTAGTGAGGTTATTTCACCATATATTTGTGAAAATTACCCACAATTGTTTTTAAACATTCAGCGAAATGCGATTCGGCGAAATGTTAATTTTTATTTATGTCAATTTCTATTCTGCGAAATGTGATTCGGCGAAGTGCGTAGGTACGTCCTTATATATAAATGGAAATATTTCGACCATATATAATGGAAGGCATGCATTCCACAAATTCATAAGATGCAACGATTATAAAAATGCAATTACGTTTCTAATTCAATTTGTAAATAGAAATTAATAGTCATATCTATCGGTAGCATATGATTCATCCGGATTGAACGGTTTAAATTGCTAGAACCATGAATCCGTTATCGGCCAAATTGAACAACTGTTTTGTCTAATATAAAATTAAACCTTGTGGAATAATTTAAAATTAATATAATTAATGAAGAATTCCTATTAGCTAAATATATATCCGATCTACATAAGGTCATAACCTTTAGTTACTTATGAATAAGTATGAACTGTCATAATTAATCCGTAAAAATAATTTACTACTCATTAGTAGTATAACTACTTTTATGAATATTAAACAAATTGTAATGATTCGATCCCATATGAACAATTTTCCTATTCGACCATATAAACATTAGACGATATAATAATTCGACTATATGAGCATTCGATTATATGACGATTCGATCATGTAAACAAAATCTACTTTTGTTCTTTCGATCATATGAACATTCGACTATATGATGTGTCCTCCTATTAAGTACCCCTAAACTTGAACTGATTAACATTATAAACGTATACTCATTGAAAACTATACCATCAATATACTTCAAATTCGAGGTTTACATAAAAAGGAATGAAATACATGGATTTTGAAATTTTCAATTTCGTTACTATTAACATTACTTAGATACATCAATTTAAGTATTCTAAAATTGGAAGCAATTTTACGCACCATGACATATTTTACCATGTGATTATAAGTATAGAGAGAAACTATAATGGTCCAAAGTGTACAGTTATAAGATCGATCGATTTTCTATACGCGCAAGACACGACAGTAAGGATGTGTTGTAAATGATTGTTAAATAATATGTACATGTAAATTCAGTTGGTTTAAAAAATCAATAAGTATAACTATTCGTTGTGTTTTACTTGAATTTACTATCATTTTATTCAACTTAAATATGCATTAAGTTGTTTTTAAGATATAGAACACTATTTAATAAAATTAATAATGAATGCAGCAAAATCTGTGATATTATTTTTAAAGCCAAAATAGCAATAAAGAAATGACATACCATAAATTGTGTTAGCTCTTACAAAACTATATTCTGATTTAAGCTATCTACGTTTTTGAAAATCATATTAATACCTATACGTACTATAGTTAGCACAAATCAGATAGCTCTCACAAATAGTTTTGAAAAAAAATTAAAGAAATAACGTGATTCTACTAAAAACTGATAAAAGAGTTGAAAGAAGCCCCCGATATAAAACTGCCCCTCCCCCCTCCAAAATAGTTCCCTGCCAAATAAAGATGGAATTATATGATTTACTTCTAATTGATGTACATACATATATAAGTGACGTGTATGTATATATATAATTAATATTATTAGTATTTTTTAATAATATTTATACGTTTTGATAGATTGAGTGTGACTATATACTTTTTATTATATTAATTAATTATAAATATTTCTATTGAAATAACAATTTATTGTTATAAATGATTTATAGATTTCTTAATTATCTGAATTTGTAGCTTAAATATGTGCATAACTGAAACAGCTAGACTATTTATATCTACGATCGATCGTATAAAGTTTCGATTTTGGTGATTTTGTAAGTGTTTTATCTTATTCCTATAGCCATTATTACGCCATGCCATAAAAACAAATAACTTACTGAAAAGTTTGCTAAGTTATGAATAAATATTTGTTTTAAATATAGAAATTATTTTTACTTTAAAAGTTTGAACTTACATTTTGAAAATCTAATTTATAATGATCTATGAATAAAATATTTTGTAACACTGCCAAGTGAATTTTTATACTTTTGATTCTTCACAGTAATCAAATTATTCATAAAAATTTTAATAAAAAGAAAGTATACTTAATTTAGTAAGTTTCATAATTAAATATTCAATGAATCTAGAAACATTCAGTTTTTTAATGAAATTCAAAAATACCAAATTAGAATATATAGGAAAGTTTATTGACAGAATTGTATGATGTATAAATGAAGCAAAAATGAGCAGAAAAAGAAATGAATGAACAAGTATAAAGTGTAAGAACGATATATTATATATGTGTTTGAACTTCGTAAATATAAATTATAATGTACACTCCATGTCAACATGTAACCAGGAACAATAAACTGATCAGATGATGGTAAATAAGTGGTTATATTTTAAATGCCTTAAGTCATCAGAAAGGTAAAAGCTAGAATAGTAAATATAATATAGATTTAAAGTTTAATATGATATATGTATTTATCTAAAATGTATATTTTTACAAAGAACATTAAACAGTATTAAAAACAAATAATATTAAATAATTCTAAAAGAGAATAATTCCGGTCTAATCTAAAAAAAGAAAGTGTTATTACTAAAATATCAGGATAATTATATACAACAAAATATTATAGAAAAATTCAAAATTTCAAAATTCACATTCAACGAACTTATAAATAATAAAAGCTCAATAAGTGGTATGTTACTTGTCAGTAGTAAGTTATGCTACATTGTATAATCATGAGGTAACCGATAATCCAATCAAACGTTTTGCAGCAGGTTTGAGCAAGCATTGTATCTGTTTTGTGTTTTAGTAGAACGTTTGTATTTTTTGCTCACCGACAATAATGTCTTTCAATAAACTCAGTACAGGTTTTACAGATCACCTTGCAACACCATTGAAATACACACTCACACTTCTTTACCTCCTTTACTATTTTGATCTTGACTCCACGATCGCAGCACATGGACGGACAACCGGTCGAATCTGAGGCGTCCTTTTTGCACTCCCGACCTTTGGTCCCCAGAACTCCCCGAGTAGGGTTCTCATGGCAATAGTTCGGTGATTTGTGCAAATATAATAGTTTGTTTTTTGGAACTCGCTGGTTTCGTGAGACTCGTCGTCGACGTAAGATTCTCCGCAGTCTTCGATTGACCCGGATCGCTTTATTATACCCGATCTTGATGGTTAGTGCTACATTCTGGAATTTAGGCATGGTTTTCCAACAAGACTTCAATGTACACGAGCCCGAGACACCATGACAACGGCAAGACACTTCCATGTTCCCAGCGATGGCCTTAAATATAAATAGAATTAAATTGAAGATATATATATTTTAAATAACTGATCATAAATCCATTTTTTGAATGTTATAAAAGATATAACTTTAAGATAATTATGAATTTTTAAAATAATGAACCAATAAAAAATAATTAAAATTTTCCAAAAATACATATTTAGTTTTCAATTATTAATTTCATGAATATTTTGTCAATTTTAATAAATTTATATTCATTACTAAATGGAATATTTTGTAAAAAAAAGTCTAATATGTGCTAAAACAATTAAGAAACAAGATAATGTAAGATAATAAAGAATAAAAATAATAGAGAAATATTATAATTAATCTATTATATTCATTTGGATGAAGCATAAAATATTGTTTCAACATACAATTTCAATTATAATGTATTTAATTAAAGTTCTGAAAATATAATTAATAAGCATATTATTTTTTGTGTTTAAAAGACTTTAGGTAAATAATTATGCTTATTTATTTTTATTAATATTATAATATTTTAATATTAATATACTTATTGTTTCAATAAAAATATATTATTTTAGGTCAAATTGTTATATTATATTATCATTGTACTGCATACTTATTAAATCTCCGAATTTTGAAACTGTTTGTATTTTACCTCAATGTTTTAAAATAAATATTTGGTATTCTTGAAAAATGAATTAATGTCCAATATACAAAAATTATATATTTATTGCACTTTATTATATAAATCGATATTACAAAATCGACAGATCTATTATAATTACAAATTTAAGATAAAAATGTTGTTGAGATAAAAGAATTAATTTTACACATATATTTCTTAGATTTTAATTTCTTATGACCGATTTGTTACTTTAATATTTGAACTAATTATGACCGTAAAATAATTCGAACAAAAAGTTTAAATAATAATCCACTACAATTATTCAAATTAATAAAAATAAAGATTTTAATTAATAATAAGATGTATTGTATAAATAAATGTACCTGAAGTCTAAACATTAACTTTTTCATTTATATCATATTTTAATAAATTGGTCCACTTGATCCTATCTCTATCATTGTTCGTCGTCTTTGTGATGCAAACTTTTACCAAACATATCTACACGCGTGTAACTATATAGAGTCAATAGCCCCCAACGAGATTTGCGCTAGTAACTTCCAATTATTTACCTATTAAATTTAGTTTAGTCCATAAAAGTGGAATATTTATACTCATAAAGTTTATTATGAAGTTGAGTGGTGAATGAGGGTCAAGTTCTTATTTGCCTCTAGGGCTTTACGTAGGGGTTCATGTAAATAGTTCTCGGCGACAAAGCCGATTGAGCAATCGTCACGACCAGATCGCAAAGCTTTTTTTATTGTTGACACGACAATATAAATTATATTCCTGGCCCCAACTATAACAAATGTTTCACCCTGAACTATCCTCGATAAAACAGGCTTGATAAACAAATGATTCATTTTAAGTGTGAAGGATTTCATTGTGAAATAGCCCCCTTTTAAGTGAATTAAAATCGAAAATGTTTTTATCGGCAAATATCATGTAATTCTATATATAATATATACTATCTATTTTGGCAACCGAATAAGGTCCAGGATATTAGAATTTTAGTCGAAAATATTAAACAGAAATTAATGCAAATATTAAGAAATATGATGCCAGATTTGTAATTTGTGTATGATTTATTTGACGGTTAGTGCAGTGTTTACTTGTATTATTTGGACATCGAACACCAACCATTCATGCCCTTGATATCTAAACTCATATCTTAGTGATTAAGCGTTATATATATGCCTCTCTGTCAAGTTGATTATCGGCCTATGTATCGTTCTAGAACTTCCCGAACCTAAAAAATGGCAATACGATTATCCACTGACGTCTTAACACGGTAATTTATTGTTTTCATCGTTGGTGTAAAAAAGAGATCAATTTTGTATATCTACCCAGATTTGTGAAATATTGGGCAGGAAGAAACTATCTGACTATTTATTTGCCATTTAGTTAACTTTTACTTTTCCATGTCATTGATGAATAAATAATGTGTTAGGAATTTGCATTTCAGACCGATATATTCTGTCTCTATACATATATTATCGCATCTGTATTCTCTGATTAATTTCTTTTTTTTCGGACGCTGACAGGAGTTTCTCCCATTCCCAGTTTGAAGGAATCTTATGTTGCAATGTCTTTAGCTCTTTTCAGGATGAAAACGCGTTTGTTTGTATGAGTTTCATACACGCAACTGATCCACCAGGTGGAAAGGTAACTTTCCTTACCACGCAAATTCAAATTGTTACATTTTAACCTTAAAAAGTAGTTGAAGTTATATTACCATTGTACTGCATACTTATTAAATTTCTGAATTTTGAAACTGTTTGTATTTTACATCAATGTTTTAAAATAAATTCTTGGTATTCTTAAAAAATGAATTAATGTCCAATATACAACAATTATAAATTTTGTTGTTTACATATTTTTGTAAATTATACAGACAATAATAATAGAGAAATTAAATAGATTTATTTGGAGATGGAAACATTTTTTAATCTAAACAATTTCACGTAGGAATTGTTTTATGCGAATAATAAATAATTTTGTAATGCATGGCTTAAACACCTTATTATATAAATCGATATTACAAATAATAAATAGACATATTAGTTCTACCATACTATTAATTAATTACAGTTGGGTGTGTTGGCATTTGGTTTTGAAAAATAGATTTCTACTTTGATGTTTTAATAATAGATATTCCGCAGATTGCTTTACATGTATAAATGTACTATATATTCAAATATGTGCAATCATTGTATACAGGTACCGAATGCCACAGTATTTTAATCATATATTTTAAAATGTTCAAGCAATAGAAAGAATTTTTATTTAAAATAAAAAAACAGACCTAATATAAAATGTTTAAAAATATTATTTTATAAGATTTTTTTTTTATACTAACATTATACAATACAAATCAGATAACTGCGGAGTAAATGTATATAATAAAACTTAACGTCATATCATTAACTTCATTACTTCCCAACATTTGCCCAAAAATGTCGTTGAAAACGTGTATAACATATTGCACCAAAAAGATTAAAATTAGATAGTCAAATGTTCATCAGATTTTATTTCGACATCCAATTCGTCTGAAATTTTCACTGCAGTATGTGCAAAAAATAATTTTTCTATGACATCTCACAGAAAAATTAATTTTATCAATCGATAACTGAGTTTTGACATATTTTAGGCATTTTGAAATGTTCATCAGATTTTATTTCGACACTATATTATTATTTCGACCTACATCCGATTCGTCTGTAAATCTGATTCGGGATTCAACATAATCTAAAAATAAAAAAACATTTATCTGGCTACGATAGCATCAACGAAAACGGAATCTGACATGTTGTAGATTTTTGTGACACGAAATTTGTAACATAACAAAAAACTATTGTTTCTAGTTCTATATAATACAATATTCTATATGAGAAATGCATTTCATATATATTTCATATCCTCAGATATTGATAAATAAATAGGTTTGTTTTGAAAATATATTTTAGATTATTCAGTTTAAAACTCCGAATACAAAAATACATTTACGATTTTAAATTTTAAAAATCGAATTAAGTCGAAATTGTAATGTGGAACTTAAACGAGTATTGAATGCAAGTTAATTAAGCTGTGTTGATATGAAAATTCTATTTATAATGAATTGACTTAAAAAGTATTTACAAAATGCCTACACGTGTATTGAAATGTATATGAAAATGTCATATTAATCCTATTTCTAAAAAAACCTTTTTTAATTTATTTGTTAAAATAATAAATTCGTAAAATCAATATATTTGATTGATTGCTAAGAATATTAAATACAAAAGATATTTTCATCGGTGACACTTATCTTGACTCAAAAATAACATTAATTAACTCATTTATTATTATTATACAACTTTCATAATAATATTGAGCAAGTTAGGCATTCTATTTTCTGCACCTACATAATAAAAAAAATAAACTGTACCTATATGATCAACATACACATATATACATATAACAACAGCTTCCTTTGATGAATATGGAAAGAATCATTGCCAACATTATGTATTACTAGAAAACTGCACTAAATCGAATTTATATCATGTTCGCTATTTCTCCGATTGTATACACACGAACCGAACCACATGAAAAGAAATCGACATTAGGATAGGGCTCTGACCCCATGCTCGACATAATACCGCCCTTCCCTAATTCCTTGGAGTTGGTCAGTTAGTTTTCTACATCTAATAAACACGACTAATAAACAACCCCAATTGCCAGGGGAAACCAGCAATGGAATTATAGGAAAGTAACACTATCTTGATCTATAAGCTGAGGAGAAAGGGGACAGGGCCAGGTTTTCCAAATTCTTCGGTACAGTTCTAGGTATATACCTTAGAGGTTGTTTACAAGTGGGAAATTAAATTGATAGAAAACATCAGTTCCTTTTAAGATGTCACCAAAGATTGTGCAATATTTTGATTCAATTAGTGTTGACGAAATATAATGTGACAAAACTAATTTTCCTCAGTAAAAATATTATCAAAAGTCTTTTGGAATTTATCGTAATTTTATTTCATTGTACATTTAAAATTCAACATGCATTTTATTTCTGTATATATTTATTCGTCTTTAATTATATTAAATAATTAAAAATTTAAGTAAAAACAAATATTAATTATTTAAATGGAGAAAATTCTGTTTTGGACGATTCATCAAAAACTTTTTATATTATTTTGTTTTTTGTTAATGCTCTATCAATTAAATATTTAGTTTTTAAAAAATATATTGCAAAGAAAAATTTCAATTTTAGTATTAATTTTATTATTAATTTAATTTTTGTTTAAATATGATAAAAGATAAATAAATATTATTTATTAATAATCTGTTGATGTTTTTTTAAATAAATAATTAATTATACCTCACGTCCAACTCGATTATTGTGAATATTAACACGCTTCCGAATCACCAAACGCCGCCAACGTTTCCGATCGTGCCTGTTCCCCATGAAAGCCTTATCAAACCGAGTTCTCTCGACATCTTCAGGAGCGTCAACAAATTGTTGACTGAATTCGAATCCATAGTCGATGTTGTCTGAACATCCAGCCCATTTGTACATGCGAGGAGCTCCCGAAGAGTCATCTGTCACTCCTGTATATATAAGGAGAGATCTTTAACATTCGCATCAGTTCAGCCTAAATTATATCTGAAATCGTTATCTCAATGAATCAAAACTTACTATACTTACAGGAAACTTATTTAAGTCTTACAATAAAAAAATCATTCTAAAAACACAAATATAATACAAATCAATAAAAATTTTGAATTAAAATCAGTATATTTACTGCTTCTTTTGCATCATATGACCGTTATTATTTAAAAATATAAATATTACAAATAAAATCGAATATATACTTTTAAAATTACATTTCAATTATTTATTTTCAAATTTTTAAATATTTGGTATGACCATATAAAATATATCAGATTTCCAAAAATAAGGACATTCGAAGCATCCTTTTATAAGTTCTAACAGTAAGCCTTTATATACAATTATCATGTAGCTTAATTGAGGAGCTTTGTAGTGTACCAGTTTTACATCCTGCAGGCGGTATTAAAAAGAAAAGACTTCTGCGCTTTTTAAAAGTGTGTTCCAATCTGTGTCACTGTATGTGTCAAACGTCCTGATTACAAACCTTAAAGTAAAAATATGTTATGACTCAAACTAAATTTTATAAATTTAACCACTTTTAAATTAGTCAGTTTTTATCCAACAACTTTTTTTTACTATATTCAATGACCCATTCTATATAGATGGATCCACACGGTTAGATTTCCTTTACATTTCGATTCGATTTTAGTCGAATCGAATGAAAAAGAAGTCGAAAGTGCATCCGGCCACACGAGTGTATAATTTGCTTCGAATAAGTTTCGAATTTAGTCGAAATTTAAGCAAAACGTCCGATTTTAGTCGAATCAAATGAATTGAACATGATTTATTATTCATTCGAATTATATTAAAATTTTAATATTTTAAATTATTTAAATAATTTATTGCTTACAATAGAAGATTTCATTAAAATAGAATAATATATCATTTAATAACAAAATGTAAAATTTAATTTAAATTTATTAAAAATTAAAAAAAAAATTCATCCTAATTGTATTTTTTTTCTTATGCTAAGGCTAACTTTTATAACTAATTGTCTCTGAAATTGTAGCTTGTCCATCCTTGAAAATCTTTGGAATAATAGGTCATCAGATCTTAGATCAGTGTCATGTATTAGATGACGCCAGTCTTTTCGTTATATATTTTAAAATAAAAAAGCACATACATAGCGTTAACACTTTTTTTAATTTTAATTTTTAATCGTTATATTAGTTAAATTATTGAATAAAAACTTCAAAAGTTTGAATAAAAATCGAAGCAAACAAAAATCGTGTGAATTTTCCTTTTGATTTGACTAATTGAATCGAAGCAAAAAGTCGAACAGTGTGGATCCAGCTTATATAGCATTGCATATTTTTTTCGTGCACTGAGCTAAAATTTTATTTAAATAACTTAAACATATTTTAAAAATTTAAAAACAAAAAAAATAATAATTGTTCATACTTAAAAAAATCCTTTTTTAGCGTACTACACATCTTTTATAAATTTCACAAATAACGAATGAAACATACCGCCCTTTTGTGATTCCACTGGAGGACTTTTTGAGTCAGGAGTGATGGCACAGGAGCAGTCTGTGAGGTTTCCAGCACTACAAGCCTTCGTTATGGCGTGCATAACGCCCGCACTTGTGATTGCATAAATAAAAGCTGTTTCTTTCGTGCCTAAATATCAAAATTATAATTATCTTCATTAAATTTTGTAAATTTATGACAGTAAACAAATTTGTAAATAATAAATTTTGTGGTTTTTTGTTAAGTAGTCCAGTTTGACAAAATTACTGAAACAACTGTCTCATCTTTTTGAAAGATAAGGATATCTAACAGAATTGAAAAAAGTAGATTTTTATCGATGAAAAAATATCCATTTTCAATTGTATTAAATTTAACGAATACATTTATTATAGAAATGAATATAAATAGAGCAATAATAATATAAAATGGCGCCCTTGTTACTTTTCTTTTTTACGATATATATAATTTTTAATATTCTATTCTAATCTAAACTAACTTATTGAAAAGTAACGCTTTTGTTATAATTGTAATATTATGGACCATTTCAAACAAGACCATTTCTGAAGCCTGCTTATAGTCGTGTTAGTCTCGCAATTCAATAATCAATGTTTAAAATTGTAGGTATAGCTTGATTATTCAAGTTTTTATGGAAAACTCACATTGAAAATCTGCAAAAAGGAAATTACTAAGTATCTATTTTTGAAATACTTTGCAATGGTTACCTGGCAAAATTTTTTTTTAAAGTTACTATATATACAATGGTTGAAATAACGCTTGTCCGCTTGCCCGTGTCCAGGTAAATTTCGCGACAGACAAGTAGAAATTTCTATAAACACTTTTCCGGAGGACAAGTAAAAATACTTCTCTCTCAATGCGTACATCAGAGAGCGAAGGGAAAGAGAGAATGACAAATTATGTTGTGTACCTAAATCTGCGAACAATCGAACAATGCGAAATTGTGTCTGCAATGCCGGAGTTTACCATCTATAACTGTATCTGAAGGTTGCGTATTTTTGTTTGTTATGTATATAAAAATTCCATATTATGTCACATAACAATATACAGGTAAAATTCAATACGATAAAATAAAAATACACTGAGAAAAACAAGAGAGAGATATTTTACTTTATTGTATTGCACCTTTTTAGCTGTATATTTTTATGATATACTTCTCTACACATTCCGCCATATTATAATAATCCTTTTAAAAACGTATGTAGATTTGTACACACATGAAATATATAAATATAAATTTACTCACATAGGCTATTATGAAAATTATATTTTATAAAATAAAAGTCAGAATTACAGTATTCTGAATAAAACGTAATAGGTTTAATTATTTTTTCGTAAAAAGAAATGTTACACTATATATATTACAGTTATTTCTTCAAGCAGAAAATATAAAATATCGATATAGTATATTATGTATGCCAATATATAATGAAGGCAAAAAATACATTGAATAGGTACTTGTGACAATTGCTTATATAGGAGAGGTGCATAAATTCGTTTCCTATCTGCACTACCTTCTTGATATTCTGGGTATACAGTGACAATTTTTAGCCTGAAAACCCAATCAGAAACTTCTAACATTGGTGAGACAATGCAATGCCTCCAAAGAACGCAAAGAATGTTAAAAAAGTATCTCGACAATATAGGGCCCAATTACTCGCTCTTCGGACAAATAATATTCTATAGACGGGCAAGTAAAACATTCATGCGGGCAAGTAACACAATCCTTCTTTTAACCACTGATATAAAAACCTTCGTTTCTCGTTTCCTCTTGAATAATTTTGTATATATGTATAGTCCGACAAGTGACATTCGTTTATAAAATAAAATACAAAATAAATATAGTCAGTTCAATTTAAAAATCCAAATCGTTTAAATAATATATACCTACCAAGTAATTATTTGATTAAACAAGGTTTAATTCTTTGAATGCTGCGTTAAGTAATTGAGTATTCGTATACAAAGTGCCATACAGCTTTCCCAACAGCTAACTGCTATATAACAGTTGTTGAATTGGACAAACAATACATTTAAATGACAACTTAAAGTAGACATACGATCTCTAGTATAGATAAAAGTTATAAAAGTCACATCAAAATACTTATCATTTAAAGACAGCTCTATAATGTATACCTATTCATAATTGTTCCATGATGACCCTTAAATCAACTTTACACAATCGAAGTTGACGTGCAGTGCAGTTTTATTCTTTTCATTGAGTTGATTATTGATATATAATCTGTTAAACATTTATAGTGTATACATAGCACGGTGACTGTTGGAGTACCCATGCAATCCCACACAGCGAATTTTCAATTACACAAATAATATTGACCAATCATAAAACTGGCAATAAAATAAGATATAGTAGACGATCTGCATGTATAATATATTCACATACAGCTGTGACATAATCTTCCATGCCAGGTATTTACCACCTGTCAACAATATTACCACCGCCAAAAATGAAATTCAGTTTCATCTCTCTTACATAATTTTGATTTCGGGTCCACATGCAGACTTGAGCTCGGCATTAACTTGTGTAAAGTATATTGGTACTAATGCGGACTGTTCACTCAAATTAATGAACAAAATATTACATTGTTGCGATGTAGGACCCTTTGAAATGTGTTAGTTGCCGCACATATTCTGTCAGATTCTAGTGTGCATTTGCCAATAGTGAAATTTGATTACGGATTATATTTTATGACTGAACACGATTATCATCTCTAAAAATATACCAAATTTAATCAATAAAGGTTATTTAAAAGTAGGTATCTGTGTGATTTAGAAAAAGATCGTAAAGTTTATACATTTATAATTTTTGATTAAATATAGTTAAAGTTAATTTTTCAAAAACGAAAAAGGGGTATTTTCTATTATTTTGGTTTAGCTTCTTATTTGGTTTCAATAAAATGGAGAAAATATTTCAATAATAAAACTTTTAAATATTGGACAAAGCTTACCGAACTATAAAATTCTTATAATCAAAATATTTATATTTTAAATAATTTAATATTCCAAATTTTATCAATACAAAATTGTATAATAAACAAATATTAGCTATAAATCGCAATTATTTTTTTTTATCTTACATATTGTACCGATTAAAATTTTTAATATTAAATATAACTGAATTCGTTACTGATATGTTTTATTCGAGAAAAAATTTGCGCGAAAAATATATTACGTTTATGATAAATGGTGAGTAAAATTACTTATAAATAAATGATTTCAGAAAATACTGTTATACAATATTTATTTACTCATGTGGTATTTGTCACAATGAAAATTGTGTTGTTTAATTCGAATATAAGAAATAAAACTGTAGAGTTAAAAAATTTGTTTGAGACACTTCATTTTTTTTTTTTTTTAAATCTATATTTTTCTGAGTGACAGACGCACAAAGATTACATACAACACGAACCCTTTTGGGTCGCAACAAACGACTGACACAGCTGTCAGCCAGGGACGAGGTAAGTAATTTTTGGTTCGAACCGGGGTTCGAATCCACTCGCACAGACTGCTATTAGGTTGGCAGTCCAACGCTCTAATCTCTGGGCCACCACGTATATTTATTTTAACTAAAAGTTAAATATATACTCACCAATAAAGTTTAAATGGATTCGTGAAAATATGAGCCGAATATGGTAATATTAAATAACTAATTGTACCACTTTGAATTTAAATATTTTGTTATAATGGAATTCAAGAATATAACAATCAAAAAAGATTATAATATATAGGTATTATTAATATAATATTTAATCTATTTATTGAACATTTTTGTATTTTTATATTTTAAATATTGACGTGTATATAATATAAACATCATCGATGACACATGTCAATTCCTATTATGTTAGTCAGACAATATTTAATTTAAAAAAATTGTAAATAATAAATTTAACCACACCAATTTTAATGCATTTTCACACTGTTTCGATCAAAATTATAACAAAAAAGTGTAACATTTCCTAAATTTATGTCTCAAAATCAGTCTTAATCTCACGCGAATTGATCCGAGAGTTATTCGAAGCATGAACGTGTCTTTAAATGATATTAAATTTACTGACATCCGTTTAGTGTTCAAAGAGTTATTCGGAAAAACCAGTGAAACTTGTCACTATTGAAATTGAATGTCATACTGATATTGAATGTATTGTGTGATATAATTCTCATTTAAACAAGTTACTTATAAGGATGAATAGGCAATTGAATATAATAGCATCCGTTTTAAAACCGATTCTCACACAAAACTAAAATTTACGACTGAAAAAAGCTCTTGGAAACAAAAGGATTTTTAAAATTGTATTTTACAACTTTGCAAATTACGATTATAAGTTTTCACTTTAGGACATTGTTTGAACTATATATAACGATTGTTGACCAGAGAAATATATACCATGATGTTTTTATTAATTAGACAGCGATCTAAAAACTCAAAGAGAAATACAAATTTGACCATTTCGAATTTAGAAAAGATTACCGACCGATCTACTCACTTTTCATCAGCGTCTTCGACAAATGTTCCCGCTCGGTTGAACAGTTCCATGGCTCCATGGAGAACTGCTTTTGACACTCACCTAGAGCAATACGGGCTCCAAATACCACCGGTAGCAAGGCCCCAGGTTCTCGCTCACAAAGCTTTTGCTGTGCCCCTGTGAGGCCAGGAATGCTTCGGCAGATTTCATTAAACGGTGACTGAACACTGTGAGTGGCTAGAGAGGTTAGGTGGTACCTAAAAATGAATTTAAAATATGGTATATATTATAATACTGTAGAAAATATGGTTTGAAAAATCAAAACGAACAAAACAAAATCCAACTATTATAATTTATCAATAATGTTTATAATATTCTTATAGTTCAAACAAAAATTGACTTTAATCACAAGCAGCATTTAATAGTCACGAAATGTGTTCAATATATCATCTATAAGTCAATTATCCTTGAAATACCTATTCATGTATAATGCACATATTATCATGTGACTCTTATTCATCCCATATAAAACTTTTTTCTGATTTTACTCCAGATTTAACAATATAAAATGAACTCATATAGATCCAGGCAAAAAAAAATAGTTGTCTTAGGAAAAAATGAAAAAATTATACGAAAAATAATGTTTCAATAATTCTGGAATATAAACATCGTATTTTTACATCTGAATATAGCATATATAAAGTTAATTGGATTTTTAAAAATTTACTTTCCTAGTTTTGACCTTTAATATGGATTATTATCAACTTATTTTCAATTGCTTTTAAAATTTGATTTTTTAACAGTTAGAAAAGTTTCACAAAAACTCACATTGTTGACCTACAAATTTTTTCTCGAAGAAAATAAATTTAAATTTGTCTTATACATGAATCAATACGACCGCAAAGCAATGAGCGGGGGTAGGGGGAGGGATACCTTAATACACCATAAAGCGAAAGTAGTCACTTTTAGGGGGTCATTTATACTTAGCTAAACCATAAGTACTTCCCGATAATATCCTTTCGTCGGTTCCACATTCAAAAGGAAAGGTTAATGTTGTGGGAGGCTATTAGTATAACCCATATACATCATTTAATTATAATATAAATCTTGCAAGGTAAAAATGTGACTTAATAGTGTACTGCATATATATATGTATTACACTTCCCTAACATTACGGGCGGGTAAAAAATATAAGGATGAATACCATTTACATTTACATGTATATAGAACTTTACAGTATAAAAAGACTTTTTTATTTCTAAATATAAAATTTTCTCTATTAAATCGTTTCCACACTTAAGAGAAAAAGGCAAATTCCAAAATTACGAAGTTTTTGTAATAAAAATAGTATAAAACGAAATTTTTATGCACTAATCTTTTAAATCTGGTAAATTTCAGAATTTTTAATATTAAAAATGTGACCTTTGAATAATAAAATTAGAACAGCACACATGTTGCTAATCTAGTCCATAGAACGAGTCAGTATAAAAATGTTGTGTATCTGTCTCGATCAGATGCGAGTTATAAAAATACTTTTTTTAATTATTTAAAATTTGAAAACTTTCTTTTATATGTATTAAGTGTAATAAATACAGGTAGTACATGTAATAAAATGCACTTTAAGAAAAGTTAACCCAACATTCCATCTATATCAACATACTTTATTTTATTAAAATAATGCATAAAATGCAATTTAAAGCTGCTACAATTTTATTTTAAACCATTTATATAAATTTTTGAAATTTAAAAGTTATGCGATGAAAAATAAATAAAACTGAAGCGCAAAATTTGTCAGGAATTATATCAAATACATTTTTTCCATCATACATCTTTACAAAATATGTCGATATATATATGATTACGACAAATCTCACGTACCTAATTTACGAAAAAAATTCACAAAAATTTGTGAAACATTGGATTATAATTTTTAAATGTAAATTTATATAATAATAAAGCATTTGAAAATTTAATATATATCTTTTTAATTATATATTCAATAAAAAATAATGCCCATTCCAATGTTTTTTAATCATTATGTTATTTTGAATGAAATATTAAATGTATGTCCATTCTCGCATTATTCATTGAACCCACTAAGCACGATTATGAATGGCACTATACTAAACCATTGACCTACATATATATATATAATGTTTATCTATAGATGACCTAGAAACTAATTGAAAAAGCGTGGTCTGCGGATTTTAATTATATACTGTAATTACTTTAGTTTTTAAGAGGGAAATATTTACCAATATTCAGTGTGCGTGGCGCAAGAAAATTATATTATAAGATAAAATACTGTGTTATGTGATCTCTACTCAATATATTATAGTTTAGAATATACGCAGTGTTAATTGTACACATGTGAACTAAACTGAACCTGGATCTCCATTCGCACATTATATTAGAAATTATTTCAGCTCTAAATTGAATTGCATTAATAAACCAATCAATATTTTAAAAAAACTATATCAACGCCATTAGGCCATTTTTAATCATGGATTCCATTTTAAATGAGCTAAATTAATAGTACAAAGGTATATTTCTCTTTTGATAATATCAAAACTATTTTTAGACGATTAGACCAATTGATGCAACCTTAGTCGACCAAGACTAATCAGTTTGTATATGAACTGGTTCACGTATATAATAACAATAAAAAATCATTTGTAAAACTTAAAATAAAACAAACTAAATATATAAAGCTGTAAGGATAATTGTAAAATTTCAATAATTATCAATAAATAATAAATTTGATTTAATATCTTAATAATATTTATAATATGTTTTCAATTTATTTAATAAATTTGATTAAATAATATGATTTGCAACAAAAAACCAGAGCGGATTTAATTTTAAAAACATATAATTTTGGTATCTTAAAAATGATAAAAACGTTGCTATAAAATATTCTTATATCGGAATTTAACATTAATTAGACAATTTTAATTATCAAATGATAATTAATATTTACAAATTCCCTACAACTGTTATATAATTATAACTATTTAAATGGAATTAAATATATAAAATGTGAAACTTACAAAATGGTTCCAGAGACATGTGGTGAAATAACAAGATTGACAATAATGAAGAAACCTCCGAATTTGAAAGATGGCTGATGAGCACCAAACATTATTGTCCATAATAGATTACAACAGCCGAAAAGTTTCATTCGGATTTCACAGAAGGATGTCAAAGAATATTAATAAATTTCTAATCCAGTTGAGGCAAAAGATTGATTCCAAAAATTAGTCCAACAATATAAGAAATAAAGTTTTGAATAAAGTGACAAGTTCGAAATGAAGAAAAGTTAGTCGTCGGTATACTTCAAACAATTTTAGTAGTATTGTATCCGCTGCCCTCTTTTACGTCATTCGGCTCAACTATCAGTATTTCGAAGAGTTTTGATTGGATGTTAAGTCACACACTAATGCACATTGCAAAACAAGTAAGGCGCGCAAATCGTAATTATAGATTCGAAGATACCGAAATTTAAAACAGTTTCCCACATGGATAAAGACCAAATTTGTGATTAATCGTTCTACATGCAATATATATATATAATATAATGTATAATATATGAAGAGGCGGGTAAGACCTATTCCCTTTGGGCAAATTGTAATTTATTTGGTACAGGTGTCGTTCAATATAAGGATCAGTTATTTAGTATCAATGGTATTACACCCAACTTTACCTATATACGGGACTCTCTTAGTCCTCCCAACATATTGTAATCGATGCTCGATATAATGTAATATTTTATTTATATTAATTATTTACGGATGTGAAAAGTACACTTCCATGTGTAGAACATATTATTTAAATCTCGATAAAAAAATATATTGATAAAATATTTTCTCGAAAAGTAAAAATATGTATCTGGTTTGTAACTGCTTTGTAGTTATGTGATTGATTATGTTAACCCAACGTGCTCTATAGGAGGGGGGGGGGTAACATAAATCTTTTCACAAACAACTCGTCCGATGGAGCTAAAATTTTGAGCCAGTGCACCAAATTTTCCTGCGAGCATAATAAAAAAGTATCCGACCCTTTGAAGGTCACCCCAGCGGATTTCCCCCTTGGATTTTTTTCCAAAATTCCATATTTTTCGAAATATTTTTTATAGACTTATAATGCGTTTATTAGATTAATATTTTAAAGAAGCATGTACATTCAAACCTAAATTATATTTATGAGACATTTTTTTAAAATATTGATTTTAGTGGTCTGGACCAAGCGTACTTTTCAGCCACTAGAAATTGAGAAAATAATTTTGATCCTCAAAAAGTGCCATTCTCCCAAATTGACCCAAATTTATGGCGGTATTAATAGTGTGCATTAGCACATCCTTCAAATATATTCCAAACATTTTTGCTGACAATTTTTTTTGAAAAAAGTTGTGATACTTTTTGTAAAAAATACATTAAAATCTGACAAACCTATGTTAATAGATAGGGAATTTTCTGAAAATTGAAATTACAATTATTTCTATAATTTTACTTCTATTCTTTTGTAATTGGATATACTATGATATTTTTGCAAAATACATATGGATACCCCCCCCCTTAGTTCACAGAGTGTATAAAAAAATATGTCCACGATGGGTTAATTAGAGCGAGCGGTCAAATTACCTGTTTTATATGAGATTACGATTATTTCGTGTTATTTAAAATATTTTAACTAAAGTAAATTAAGAAATACCAAAATACGAATGTCTATATATATAATATATAATATATGTAAAATGATATCAAATATAAATACACAAAATTTTATGGAAAAATTGTATTGACCTCTCGAAACAGGAACTTTAAAAACACTATTTTACTCTTTTTATATGTTTTATAAATTATACTTTTATACCACAACTCTATTTTATGAAAACATGAAATACCAAAAGCTGTTTTTTAATTATTTATATTGCGTGTGCAAATTGAATTAGAGAATCTTGTATACTTTTAGAAGAGAGTAGTATAATTATGATTGTTCATTGTATTATTTTAGACTAAATTCATTGAATTTGAAAACATTTTTCATTTACACTTTTATCAGAAGTTATTTATCAGATGTATTTTACTTTTGGAAAATTTCTCCGATAAAAAATTAGATTCTTGATAATGATAGAAAATTGATACCTACGAACTTTGCAATCACCTTACAATCTACAATCACAATTTACAATCACCTTATACAATAACACTTTTAAGTAATGGTGCAATTCGGCGTTTTTTTTAAATTAGACAATTTTTATTATTTACAAAAAATTGGAAATATGAAAGTGATTCAAGAATATAATTTAATTTATGTAAAATTTGGTTACATAAAAAAGTATTTATCAAACATCGAACAGGAAGGCATGATGCATATATATCATGTTTGTAGAAATCTTTAATTTCCAAATATATTTTTGAGGAATTGTAACTCCAAATTCTGTTGAGGAAGATTGGCTTGGACTGCTCGACGATGTGCTGATGCGTTGCTGAAGAGAAACACTTGTTGACGGTTTTGGAGTGAATTGTTTTCCTTGAATGAGTTCAGGAAGTCGATGATACCGTTTCCTTTCATCCCACCTTTAAAGTTATGAATAGTGAGATTTACCGCAAAAGACACCGGAAGATTTTGCCATTTTTTCCTCCAAACGTCCCTCACTGTCCTCGTCGTACTCGACCTCTAGTCCGTCGACAATACAGATTCATTCCGAGTTCGTTCAAGAAGTTCAATTCTTTCCTTCATTTATCAACCATTCCGCGGACACCAGACGGCTTTCCTTGACTTTTCTGCATTGCAGTATTTTATTTCGTCCACCCACTTACGAAATGATCGGCTCCTGAAGTAACAGCTAGCGAAGTTCTGCTTTGTTCTGATATCATGTGGTGTATTCGGGATGGGCTTAAACATTTTCTTCGGATGTTTCAGTTATAAAATTATGATAACGTTGATGTGCAGTTCTCGCTCTATATCCCTTATAATTTTCTTGACCTCTTCAAATGATTGACCAGCTCCACAATCTGGTCTCTTCTGGGGTTCCTCATGATGTCGCCTCTTATCTATAATAGATTTTTTTGTTTGGCATGACGAAACTTTTGTTTGGCCTACATACTTTTAATTAATGCTTTCCTATACCTTAATTGTAAGGTTAGCTATTTTAAATTTTATTATACGTTTATTTAGGCAAAAATCGTATTTATTTTCTATCTTGACTATCAACATAAAATATGTAGCAAATTGAATTTTTGCTTAAATTTTATTTTTAGTCAATACCGTCCATTTATGTACTTTTTCATATTTTTAAAGAATTTGTATCATTAGTAATGCTATCAATAAATATTTTTTTATATAAATTTGAATTTCTTATTTGGGCGATTTCGTAATTTAGTACCAAACAATAATAATATTGGCTTTCTTTACAAATTGACAGACGCAAAATCTTTACAAGAAGAAGTGTATAGGTAAGTATTAGAATAAATTAAGCAATTTATATACAAATATACCTAATCCAATATTTGACTCAATTGTATTTATTAGGTCTTTCTATTAATGAATTTCTTGAATTTTAATTCCCGAAATTCATATTTGTAGAGTACTTAATTACTACCGTAGTGTCCCGAATAACCGATCATGATCGCTTATTAAATTTGCCCTTAAAATTCCGCCCTGATCGGCATTATTAGGAGCTGATCGCTTATTAATGTTGATGTTATTTTCCGTCCTGCTCGGTTATTCGGGTCTGATCGCATATTAAATTTGCAAAGCTACTATTTTGGTCTACATCTGCTCTATAGTAAAATACAACATTTAGGGGTGTGTAATCAGAATATGTCGTTCTTCTGATGGGTACTAGTACAACATTTAAACATTTTAAATACTTTCTTACTATCTATCACTTATGTACCTACTTAATAATCACTTTACCTATTTTAAAAAGAAAATCTCCCCTGATTGGTTATTAAATTTATAAAGAAAATCTGATCTGCACGGTTATTAAGGTCTGATCGCTTATTATTTTTTTCATAAATATCCATTCTGCTCGCTTATTTAGGCCTGATTGGTTATTCGGGACACGAATTTGAAGTACCTTCCAACATTTTTAATTCAATTATCCACTTGAATATTGTCACATTTGTATATAACCTCCTAATATAACCTTTAGAGAGTTAGACTTTCCATTATCATTTCATAACTTTTTGTATTCAATTACATAACACCACATCCCCATATTCGTTCTAATCACAGACTTCTTGATCATTTTTTGCAGAATTTGAGGTATAATAAACAATTGATCATTTAAAAGGGAGAGAGGGTGGGAGGGCACCAATTTGAACAAGGGCCCATCAACCGAACAGGGCCCATACTTTACAATTATACCCCACAATAAAAAAAAACATTTGTGAGGGTGGGCCCCTTTTGAAGACCATTTTATTATAAAGCCTCTTTAGTGGATTGTGTGCACCCTAAGCCTTATAATTTTCTGAATTCTGAAGAGCACTAATATACCTGAAAAATAGTGGGCCGTACATTTATGGAGGGGCCATTCATACTCGTTACGGTGGCCAACCGCCCCTCTGGATCTCTCCCTGGCGATGGTATAAATTGAAATAAAAAAGAATTGAATTTAAGCTATATTTGTCTGATTCTATATGATGCATTCATTGTCACAACCTACATATATAAAACTTGTCTATTATAGTTGATAATGCAAGCCTTTAGAAATATGTTATGTTAAATTAGAATATTAAATATAGTATTTATTTTGTGACTTTGGGTACAGTGCTTTAACATTTATAAAACAATATTTGTAATCTATTTAACGAAATACTAAAGTACTAAACGATCGCTCGGACTGAGTGTTGCTGGCAAGATAAGATTAAGCAATTTCAGTATGCGAATTCCCTCTGTATACATACTTTTCTGTGCAACTGAAAATTCACAAAAACGTTTGATTACATCTGCAACCTGATTACATCTGATTACATTCAGTAGATGAATTAATTTGCCGACGCACAGGATACTAGCCAATAATTCTTTCAGGGGCAGGGGAGTCAAGCTCTGCAAAAAAACATTTTTTTTTAAATTACGTTTTGAACGTTTCTCAAAATTAATACAATAATTTTTGTTTCGGTAAGCCAAAGGAAGAAGGGGTGGTCCGCAGAACATACGCCCCCACCAGCCCCTCTGGCTTATAGGTCCCACATGCATGAGCTCTACATTAACGGCCTGTTTTTCAAAGAGGTCCGTTATCTTCAAGAAGAAAACAGATTCCAGTGACTTGAGGACATAATAACCATTTTGGTCAAAAAGTAGTTTCAGTTAAGATCATATTTTCAATACAATAAAAAAATCTATTGACAAAGTTAATGGCAATTTTATAATGTTAAGTTTTTTACTTATTTAGGTCAAAATTGTCTGATTAATATCTCGTTTTCTTTCAGTTGCAAAAGTTTCTTCCAGAATAATTCGAAGTTTCCATCACTACGAATATGTGTTTATAATAATTCATGGTGTTTGTTGTAATTTGCTTGGAGATTAAACAAGTTATTTTTATTTCTAAAATGAATAATTGTTATTAGTTCTTTTCACATATAATAACAAGAATTTTGGAATTCATGCCCAGCTCAAAACAAATGTATAACGGCAAACTTATAGCTTTTGCTACATTTCAATATATAAAGCTATAATAGCTACTTTTGACTACTATTGATTTTGATTCAAAGAATTATAATGAATCTCTTCTGAAGGAATTCCCAGAAATGTTAGTTAATTATAATATATATATATATATACTAGATCATTTCGTATTTAATTTAATTTTTTAATTGATAGTAAAAACATATTTACAGAAAAGCAATTACAAAATTAGACAATATAGTTAACAAATTGTTTCTAATGGCTTTGCAGAACAGAAAAACTTGTAATATGCTCATGCAGAAATTGGACGGTCTCTTCATTTGTTACAAAATTTTGCTTACACGTAGCGCTTCAAGGCGTGGGAAAAGGTGGTACCTATCACATAAGTTGCAGTCAGATGACTATGGAGGCTGCTTGAGTCTTCTGACATTATTTTTCTGAAGAAAAGTTGTGGGGGTTCGAAATACTTGCAGTCATGCGTTGTCGTGAACTAATCTAATGTTTTCTTTCAGTAAAGGCTCAGGCAAAATATTAAATGAATTCAACATAAATATGTGAATCAATGGTTTTTTGATGTGCTAACAATTTTGTCAATTTTTGTCACGTGACCAATGACCTTGAAATTTTAACATAATATACCTAGTGATGTCTATATATTGTTGCTATGCCAACTTTGGTATCGATCGGAGTTTTTAAAGCTCTGTAGCAGGCTTTATCGATTTTTCGATTGGTCCCATATTTTAGGACAATGTGCGCTATAAAATTCTCTTGCATGGTAGGTGCCATCAGATAGATCTCCTTCTGGTCGTATTTTTAATCTGAACACGGTGCTGACAGGGTAAAAATGACCATATTTATATTTTTTAAAAATGGCGTAATTTGGTAACTAAACAACCAATGACCTTTAACTTTTCAGACATAGTTTATCTCTTCAATACCTAATTTTAACCCAAAAAAATTATCGATTATATTAATTTTATAAATTTTTTGCTACCGATTTTGATCTGCAAGCAAATTTTCAAATATTTCAATTTTTATGAAAATCATGGATTTCTATGAAGACCACAGATTTTTATTGTGCATGTTATAAAATTCAATTTTACATGTTTGAATTCTCAATATCGTCTTCATAAATATCAATAGATTTTAAATTAGTATACATTTAAAGACGCATTCATTTCTTATTTTATCCATGGTTTATCATATACTTAAGTGGTATAATTGTGTAATATATATTGTATAATAAAGATGATAACAGTATCATGTAGTATTGATAATTATGCGCAGGGGCATGATATAAAATTATCTTTGATTTTAAGGAGGTTCTTCTGTTCTTATACCGCGGCCCTATAGTGTAATACTTTTTAACTATAATATGTGACACTTAATAATAGGATGACACGTACCTATACACAATTAATTGTCAGTAGAACTCATCTGAAGAGAAAATTATTTTATTTCAGTTTTTTCATTTTGACTACATAATATTAACTTAAGGATAACACATATTATTTACATAATTATAGTGTTTAGAAATTGTTTAAAAATATGTGTGATATTTTAATATTAACCATGTAATGAAAATAAATTTCTAAATATATCATTAGGTACAAATAAATTGCAAAAAATTTTAGGTGCAGATATATAAGATTTCTTTTAAATTAAAATTTCTGTATGTTTTCATATAGTAATTAATTAAATTAGAACATTACCTATTCATGCGAAATTACTATATATTAATTATAATTAATAATTAATTATAATTTAATGAGATATCAATAATTGCTAAAATATAAAATAATTATATATACGATTGTGTACGTACGTGTAATATTTAATTTTATACTGTTGAATTTCTGTTTGGATTTATATAGCATCTTGGATCTACTACCTATATATATATTCTTATAATAATTATTACTATTTTGGTTAATACTTCCTAATACATAATGAAATTATAAACTATTTCAGATAAAAAGATAATCGATAAAGTGTAAAGAATGAACTATATAAAACAAATAACAAACGTAAATTGTCAAAATCTCTATTAATGGTTACTTTTGTCATTTCATCCATTGTTGTAGGCCATTTTATCCACTGGATGAGTTGTTGAACAATTTGTAACAAAGTGTATGATATTGTTTTTGATACTGTTGACTGGTTAATACCTAAATCATACCCCACTCCTTCTTGGGCCTGGGTCAGCCAGAAATCATAATGTTGTTTCCATTTTTTGTATATTGGTTAAAACATCTACCGGCCGGGATTCATCATTTTGTTTAAAAATTTTTTCACTAATCCATTTACCATTTTCCTTATCAAAACGAAACAGGTTTCTGTACAGTCTTGGGTCATCACAGTTGTGAAATAAAAATAAATAAATCGTACCTAATAATAAAGAAAGTTATAGTTGACAAGATTCTTTAATAGAACTTACCCTTCGAGCTTTGTATACTACACTTTCTGTCTTGCTGCAATAATCATATATGCTGCCATATTGCTTTCTTAAGCATCAACGTCAGTGCTTTAAAATTGTTAAGTTTAGACTTAATATTATTTGTTTTGCTTTCGCTTAATTTTTATGCATATATACACATCGAAGGAAAAGCTAAATTGTAAGCGTATACATAAGCTAATGACATTTCACTTTAACTTAAATTTCAGTAAAAGCTTAAACGACATTATGCATATATATTCAAGCTTTGGTTTAAAAAACGTAAGATAAAGCTAAAGCTTACGTTTTATGCATATACCCTTAATATATTATAAGAGCATGATTTATAATTATGAAAAGTTAGGGAAATTTTACATAAATATGTCTAATTATAAAAATTATATTTAAAAATAATAATCTTTTATAATGTTTTAGTTTAATTATAATTTTTTACCATTAAGTGATTTCAAATAATAAAAATTACTGTGATTGTTACCTTTATAATTTGAAAATTTATACATTTGTCGAAATTATCATTTGTATTGATATTATTTATTTCTCAAGCGCAATTTTTGGTTTTATTTTTAATTAGGTTTCGCTATCTGTTGCTATGTCAGTTTATGTTAATATTCAATGTATAAAATATTGTAGTGCAAATAAAAACTGAAATTTTACCTGTGATAATTTTTATAATATTTCAAAATAATTCACAGTAAATTTGGGAGTTTACTTTTAAATATAAGTCATCACTCATAGATAACATGTATAAACATGAATAAAATAATCATATATTTCAGTTTTTGGCCAGTATTCTTTCCATTAAATCTCTGTACCAGAGATATTGAGAGAAGTTTGTATGAGTGTGCTGAAAGTGCGTAAACTTATGGGGTCTGAATGTGAAGCATTATGGTAATTTATTAAATGCAATTCAATACCTTAAGATTATGCTGAAAGTTTTTATTTTACTCATATATAATATAGTTGACCTTAAATTGACTAAATAATCTTAAATTAGTTCATATTAAATTTTATTAGCCCACTAAAATAGTCTGCATTTCATTTAGCACTAAAATATTATATAGAAAAGTATAGAAAAAGGATGAAATATTTGGCATGCAAAAGACATCAATCATATGCAATCTGGTTATTATATAGTTTCAACTTTTGACATGGCTATTATAAAAAATATTTGCCTATCAAAGTAATATACTTCTAAATTTATCAAATATATGATCAATATTTATAATAATTTATTATTCAAACTTAATATAGGATTAATATTTATAACATTTTATTATTAAAACTTAAAACTTTTGTTTATTATTCTTTATTTATGGTTTTAAAATAAAAATTCCTTTTAACCTAAATATATCTTATCTAAATAATTAGATACTTGTTTTATTATTCATACTTATATATTCATCTTTTCTTATAGCATTACTACAAATAAAAATAATAAATATATCATTAATTTTTAACATAGACTTTTATAAATTATTTCAAACTATAAAATATTTACTTAAAATATAAGAAATAAATGCAAACATTTATTTAATTAACACATAGGAACTTATCCACATAAGCAGCCTAATGAATATTTGTTATTTTCAATATTATAAGTATAACACTTATCATAGGTCATAAAATAAGGAAACAATCAAAATAACTTATATATACTTTTTACTAAAATCTGTTTGTCAATATTTTCAGTTTTTTTTATTTACATTACATTACATTGCCTTATTTTGTATATTTTCTATTAACTTATACAATAGGTATATATTAATATATATAGGTCATTACATAATATTATAGTTTTTTTACTTTCAAATTTTATAATTAAACCATAATAAAGAATATTTTTCTCTAACTGAAATGTCTGTTGTTATGTACATGCATCAAACTACAAAATTATTGGTATGTATAAATATATATGGATCTATATATATATATATATATATATAACAATTGGTTAATGGAACACAGATGAAATTATATTCAATGGGTATATAATACACTATTTTTCAACATTGATTAGTAACATTCTTTACAAGCTATCTCTTAATACAAAACTGATATTGACCAATAATATGTAATGATATTGTATTGTACTTATCATCTAATATTTTTTTAGGCTTGATAGCTATTACCTTGTTTAAATATATCAGAATATAATCAAAAATATAAAAAATGTTGTTAAATAATTATTTTTAAGCTTGTTGTATTAATAACTTAATTCTAAAAACCAGTAATTTGGACATTATAAGATTTAGAAAAGAAAAAATTACTTATTTAATAAAAAATCAGTTTTTGAACAATATAAAGACGCATTTTTTTTGAGCATATATACACTTTATATATATATTAAAACTAATGCAACATATGTTTTTACAGTATATCTATAACAGATGGTAGTGGTCATTACATTTATGTTTTTTGGTATTTGTCATTACTGTCAGAAATAAAATGTTTAATCAATTATGAGATATGCATACACTATATATATATATTGTTTATAAAAAGTAATTAGAATACAAATTATAATAATTAATGGATGTAGACCTATATGTTTAAATTTATATCATATTTCTTCATGATTCTGATTCAATTTAGTTTTTTTAAATAAAAGTATTTATTCATAACTATTATTAGATTTTCAGCCATTTCATGTTTTCAATCTATCAATGTTGTTAATGATAACTGAAATACAACCCAGTTTGGTTATATTAAACATAATGACAGCTTTTAGTTTTTTATGATAACAGGCTATATCTAAGTCAAATTTTTATGGTTGTATTAAACAACCCAGTTATCATAAGCAAAAACATGAAATCACCTTGGTTATGTTGCATTAAGTATGGATTTTCAATTAATTTAATCCAATTTGGTTAATATAACCAAGATAGCTGTAATTTCTTCCAAATAAACAAATAGGTTATGTTAATGGTGCTATCAGAGTTTAGAAGCAACTTTTCCTCCTATTCTTTACATTTGAATTTCCAAAAATTTCAGCATATTTCATTGCTATTTTATAAAATGATTTCCCAGTTTAATAAATAAATTTGTGTAAATAATTTGTGTAAATAGTTTGTGTAAATAAATTAAAATTTTCAAACAATCATAGTTTTGGCTGATATTGTAGAAGAAATTATACATTTAATTATTTGTTTTTTAAGATATTCATTGTCATATAATGAAAAAATCTCATTTATAGTAAATTTGTAGTACTTTGTAGTTTCCATATATATCAAAAAATAATTGGTTAGAAGCAGATGTTTAAATACCAATAGATTTGTATGTCCAAATATGCATACATTTTATCTTACATTAGGAGCTTTATTTACTACAAATTTTAAACTTTTGAATTTTATAGCATTTAATGGTCATCAAGAAAAATATTATGTTCTTGACTCAACATTGCTTGTTAAATTAGTTTGTGTATGTCAAAAAGTCTCATTTCTAAGAATAATTGGAAAATTGCTTAGAATCCACAATAATTGGTGTACAATAATTACCTTGTGAATTTCACTAAGAAGCACTATCGAAATTGGTTGATTGTTGAAAGCATTCAAAATGACATTACAATATATGAGTTTCATTATTATATCTCTGTTACCATTATTTATTTATTTTAGTGATATACTGTTTGGCAACAAGGACATAATAGAAAACAAAACAGAACAATCATTATGGTGAGTTTCTGAAAATTTTATTCTTATAGTTATGTATTTAGTTTAACACGACAATATTTTTGTATATTCATACATGGATTGTCCATCAGGTAACTAGTAACAATCATTGCAGTGGTTTCATTTTCACAAATGATTAGCAAAAATCAATTCGATCATGCAGATGTACCTGAAAACTTAATAATTTTCTCTGACGTAGTTATGTAATTTAACCTTTGATAAATATCGGTTGAAAAGCAATGGTGCTGTTGCCAGGAGTTGAACAAGAAAGGTGCAATATACAATTATCAATTTGGCTCTGCTATATGTTTTTTGATACAATATTAAACTAGAATCACTATTTTGCATAGTATTTGAGTTGTATGTCCTTTATTCATTTAATTTGTTTATTTTAAGTCTAAGTCCAAGGGAGGAGAATGTGTCAAAGTCATAATTCGCTGTCGACCCCTTGATGATCGTGAGAAGGCTGATGGACGTAAAGTGTAAGAGAGAGCTACTATTTTAAATACTATTGTACTGAACACTAACACTTGGGATATAATCTGTTGGATACATTTGAGAAGATTTTAAAATAGTTTCTACCATAAGTTAAATGATAATTTTACTTTAATACAAATAGAGGTATTTTTCTACCATAATTTTTTAACAAATATTTCTACCATGTTTTCACAAAATAAACTTGTTTGTATTGAAGCCGGTCATAATTAAATCAATGGCGTATTTATCATTCTATCCATAAACAGCTGTGTAAAAATGGATTCAAAGAAGGGGGTTGTGGAAGTAGACAATCCTAAGAAACAGGAGGCTGCCCGTCGATACACATTTGATTCCGTTTATGGTATCAAGTAAGTCTTCTAACTTCAACCACGTATTGTAAATACATTCTATGCGTGTCGTTCTATTCGCCTCTAGCTCTAAACAGTTGGATCTCTATGATGAGACATTTCGGGAATTGGTACAAAGTGTTCTTGAGGGTTTTAATGGGACTATCTTTGCGTATGGTCAGACGGGAACAGGCAAAACATTTACAATGCAAGGTGAATTACTCAAAACACTTTTTTTTATTCTGTTAATCATCTGTGGTTCACATCTGTGATACAATTTCAAATTGTAATTTTCGGTTATTTGTTTTAGTTTTAAAACATTTTTTTATCGTTTCTTTTCTTTCATAGGAATTAAAGACGATACAGAGATGAGAGGTGTGATTCCTAACTCCTTCGAACAGATTTTCACTCATATCGCACGCTCCAAGGACGCTCAATATCTGGTTCGAGCAAGCTACCTAGAAATCTACAAAGAGGATGTTCGAGACTTACTGCACAAAGATCAGGCAAAAACTTTGGAGATCAAAGAAAAACCTGATACTGGAGTTTATGTTAAGGTGAATAGATGATAATTGTGACCGCTTTTACAGTAAAAATGCATCTGTTACTCAGTTAAATCTCTATGATTTCTTATCTATATATATTGTCTATTATGATTGGTGTAATTATTGGCGGAAGATTTTTTAAAAATAATTTCAAGGTATCTATAACTTTTAAAAAAAAATTAAATTTTCTGTTTGTAGGATTTGTCTTCTGTTCTTACAAAAAGCATCAAAGAAATCGAAAAAGTAATGAATATTGGAAACCAAAATAGATCCGTTGGGTACGTTGAATTATCGAGTTTATGATTACTAATATATACTTATTTTGTTAATTATCAAAACATTGTAAGAATAAATTATAAATATTTACAAAGTTTATATAAATCTTCAGAGCGACGAATATGAATCTTCACAGTTCAAGATCACATGCAATATTTATAATCACAATTGAATGCAGTGAGGTATGATGGCCAAACTATTTGATAATAATTTTAAATAAACTAGTTTTTCGGTCAATAAACGGATTTCATAAAAGTTAGTTTTTATATTATCTTACTACATTTAATAAGTTAAACCGTTTTTATTAATTATTTTTAACAAATATTTTTAGTTATTTCTGAAGATAAAACACAAGCAACGATTTAAATTTACAAATATATTTATTGTAACTAATTACCCAAAAAAACTTACTACTGATATTTTAGTAAGTAGTAAATAAATATATGTTAGCAAGTATATATTTAAAACCAGTAAGCATTGCATCTTCATAAGCCAATAGTCCATGATCCCAGAGGGCTTTAATCAAAATGTTTGGCGCAAAAAGTGTGATACTTTTATCAAGTAATACGATCCATGGGATGATCAAATATGTAAGTCTTAAGTTGCAGAAATTGTACATTATTTTTTATGAGCTATTTAGTGTTTTTCCATATTAAAGAATAGGATAAATTTTTAATGGTTTTCACCCAATTTTATGAAAATTGACATTTTTAAGAAAATAAAGATGTTATTCACTCTTTTGAATAAATTGATGCACATCATTTTGTTTATATAAATGTATATCTATATATTACAAGTAAAATTAGATTAAAAAGTCATGCTAATCATTTTCCTTAAGACTTACATATTTGATCATCCCATGGGTCCTATTACTTGATAAAAGTATCAAACCTTTTGCACCAAACATGGACTACAATTAGATTATCAATTCATTTGCTATTTTAAAAGACTGACTGTATAATTATATTTGTATCGACGTTATTTTGCTAATTTGGATATATGCTACTGTTAACATTATGCAGACAATTTCTTCTGGAGAGGTAAAGTTTGATTTTATCTGACGTTACAGTGCCTGTCTTTCAAGCTTTCTTATTCTTTTTTGGCTATATTTAATCACTTTTTAGCTTGAAATAATCTATTTCACGTATTGCACAAGTCCAAAAAATTCATCTATTAGGATTCTTAGTAATTCACGGAATTGCAGTGTTTAGATATAAATATGACCTTTCTTATTTTATTCTAATATTATTCATCTTTCGTGCAATTTCTTGAATCAATCTATAAACAAATAGTTCTGAATTAATTTAATTTTTTTTAAGTAAGTTGATTTTCATCTCTTGGTTCATTTGTATTTTTTATTACTCAAATGCCTTATCACTCTTTTATTTGAAATGCACCCATGTTTTATCCTCGATCTTTACAGACGAATCTCTTTTGATATTCGATGTCACTCGCTCATCTGTGTTCATTATGTTATGTTTATTTGATATTATCAAAAGCATAATATATTCTTCTATTTTAAGTTATATGTTTATAAAATCTGTTTAGAATTTGTGTCATTTGATTAAATTGAAATAAGTAGTATATTATTATTGTAAACTTTTATATGCAATATCATATTTGAAAAGAGTTTTACCACTATCCTGTGTATTAGGTCGGCATTGACGGTGAAAGCCACATTCGTGTTGGGAAGTTGAACATGGTGGATCTTGCTGGTAGTGAGAGACAGTCGAAGACACAAGCAGAGGTGGATGTTTTTTACGATAATAAGTCATTAATTATATGGTAGAATTTGGTTTCTATATGGTTTTATATGGTTTCTGTCTTAATATATTTTTGTACACTATTAAAAACTCGACAACTCTAACTCCTGATTTCTCACTCTAGGGAGATCGTCTTAAGGAAGCCACCAAAATCAATCTCTCCCTCTCCGCATTAGGAAACGTTATCTCGGCTCTGGTCGATGGAAAAAGCACTCACATCCCCTATCGGGACTCCAAGTTGACCCGTCTTTTAGAAGGTCTGGATTCTCTTTTGGTCAGTACAAATTTTAACAAAATAGAGTAAAGTAAGTTGTTTGTTTGTTTGTGGCCACAGACTCACTGGGAGGCAACGCACGCACAGTTATGGTGGCCAATGTGGGACCCGCCGACTACAACTTCGATGAAACCATCAACACCTTGCGCTATGCCAACCGGGCGAAGAGCATCAAGAACAAGCCGAAGATAAACGAGGACCCCAAGGACGCTCTGCTTCGCGAGTATCAGACGGAGATTGACCGTCTGAAGGAGATGATTATGTCCAAGGGGGGCCCCAAACAACCTCGACAGAAGAAGAAAAAGAGGGTGCGCAGGGTACGACAAAGGACCTTAGCCGACGGTGAGTATACTAGCTTACACATTGCATGTTTAGTTAATGATTGTTCTTACTTTGTGACTTGTTTTCATCGCTCTTCTCCTTATCTTTCTCTCTGTCTGCAGGTACTGTGGAAGAGATCAGTGAATCGGAGTCTGGTTCAGAAGAAGAAGACGACGAAGAAGGCACTCCAGAGGCCGCCGAAGCTTTCCGTCTTGAGCAGCAAGCGAGACTGGAAGAGGAGAAGGCCGCAATTCTGAGCAATAAAAATATGATTGCCGAAGATAAGGACAAAATTCTGTCAGAACTTAAGGTGGCTTAAGTGTTTCTTTTTACTGAAATATGTTTCTGAAAATGGCTGAATAATAAATAAGGGTGGTATAAGTATATCAATTGTATTCACAGGAAAAAGAACGCAAACTGGAAGAAGAACAACGCCAGAAGAAGGAAATGGAGAATAAATTGAAAGCCATGGAGAGTAAGTTGCTATGTGGTGGTAAGACTATTCAGGATCACACCAACGAACAACAAAGGGCCCTTGAGAAACAGAGGCAGGAACTAATAGAGCGGGAGGTGAGACTCCATTTTCCCTGTCGGGTTTCATCCTGTTAAATATATTTATTTGTTATATATTTGATCTGTGAGTCTTTTTCCGTGTGCAACAGTTAATTTTATCAATAACTAACTTATTGTTAATAATATGCTAGCAATTTGTGTGACATTAACAGCATTCTCATTCTTTATGTTTGCAGAAACGTGAGCGGGAAATGGAAAAAGATATGGAGCGCGAACATGAGAAGTTGGTAGATAAACAGGACAACTTCACATCGTTACGACAAGAGGTCGACGTCAACACAAAACGACTAAAAAAGCTCTTTGAGAAACTCAATGTAATACACTAAATACTATTAATGTGATTTGTATATTTTCTAAGATACATATATTTCCTTTTTTGACAGGAAAAGAAGCGAGAAATAGAGGAGCAGAAGGAACAGCACATTATAGACCGGCAGGAAACGGAGCATGTTCAAGAACAGCTCACCCGTGAGTTGAAACTCCGCTTGATGATTCTAGAAAATTTCGTCCCTCCTGAGGACAGAGATAAGCTCCAAACTAGAGTTGTCTACGATGATGATGAAGACCAGTGGATACTTCAGCCGTTAGCCAAAACTCCGTCAGTGATTCAATCATTCTTTGTCGTTATTCAAGTTGTAATTTAAATAAATAAATTCATTGTTTTATTTGGAAATTATCTTATTCTGTGTAGAGGACTGAACAGTATGGCTCTACGACCAACATCAGCCATAGGTGGGCGTCGTCCAGTGTCAGAATTCGCTCGGCTAGCGGGCACAATGGGTCCCAATCCTCGCTACAAATGTGAACAGTTGATGCTTCTGGAATTAGATCTTCCCAATCGTACAACAAGAGAATACGAGCCACCAGGAATGGCGCCACAAGTCGTAGCAGCATTAGAAGCTGCCTTACAGGACGAGGAAGACATGGAATTGGATGGGAGGTAAGGAAGGCCATAAGAGAACATAAAGTTAGTTATTAATTTGTGTTGACATAAGAAAATGTGGAAGGTGATGTCATGAGAGGATTTGTTAGATTTTGTCATGTTAGTATTTGTAAGATTGTGTTATGAGGATTGTAAGATTGTGTCACGAGGATTGTAGAATTCTGTCATGAGGATTGTAAGATTGTGTTATGAGGATTGTAAAATTGTGTTATGAGGATTCTAAGATTGTGTCATGAGGATTGTAGGTGTATCATGAGGATTGTAAGATTGTGTTATGAGGATTGTAGGATTGTGTCATGAGGATTGTAGGATTGTGTCATGAGGATTGTTGGATTGTGTTATGAGGATTGTAAGATTGTGTCATGAGGATTGTAGGATTATGTCATGAGGATTGTAGGATTGTGTTATGAGGATTGTAGGATTGTAAGATTGTGTCATGAGTATTGTAGGATTGTGTCATTGGGATTGTAGAATTGTGTCATGAGGATTGTAAGATTGTGTCATGAGGATTGTATGATTGTGTCATGAGGATTGTACGATTGTGTCATGAGGATTGTAGGATTGTGTCATGAGGATTGTAGGATTGTGTCATGAGGATTGTAAGATTATGTCATGAGGATTGTAGAATTGTGTCATGAGGATTGTAAGATTGTGTTATGAGGATTGTAGGATTGTGTTATGAGGATTGTATGATTGTGTCATGAAGATTGTGTTATGAGGATTGTAGTATTGTGTCATGAGGATTGTAGGATTGTGTTATGAGGATTGTAAGATTGTGTTATGAGGATTGTAAAATTGTGTCATGAGGATTGTAAGATTGTGTCATTAGGATTGTAAGATTGTGTCATGAGGATTGTAGGATTGTGTCATGAGGATTGTAGGATTGTGTCATGAGGATTGTAAGATTGTGTCATGAGGATTGTAAGATTGTGTCGTGAAGATTGTAAGATTGTGTCATGAAGATTGTAAGATTGTGTCATGAGAATTGTAAGATTGTGTCATGAGGATTGTAAGATTGTTTTATGACGATTGTAGGATTGTGTCAGGAGGATTGTAAGATTGTGTCATGAGAATTGTAAGATGTGTCATGAGGATTGTAAGATTGTGTCAAGAGGATGGATTGTAGGATTGTGTCATGAGGATTGTAAGATGTGTCATGAGGATTGTAAGATGTGTCATGAGGATTGTAAGATGTGTCATGAGGATTGTAAGATGTGTCATGAGGATTGTAAGATGTGTCATAAGGATTATAAAAATGTGTCATGATGATTGTATAATTGTGTCATGAGGATTGTAGGATTGTGTCATGAGGATTATAGGATTGTGTCATGAGGATTTGTAGGATTGTGTCATGAGGATTGTAAGATTGTGTCATGAGAATTTGTAAGATTGTGTTATGTGAAGTAGTCACGTCGCTTTAGATATGACTGATTATTTATATTCCTTATTCCAGTCCTTCTGTATTCAAAACTGATGCTGCTTTAAAGGGAAAACGAAAAGAGAAACGGTATGATAGTCATTAATATTCATTATGTTACTTAGTAACTAAATATATTTCGTGTTGTCACCTGTAACAGAGCTCGCGGAGTTAAACGCAACGAAGAAAAAGAATTTCCCTCATCACGTGGACTAGTTCCTAAGTGACCTTGAGATGTTTCATTTTTAAATTTGCTTCAATGCCATCAACAACACTATTGTATCATCATTTATTTTGTTTCTTTGTCTCAATTCTTTCTTTTCTCATCATCTGAATGTCTAGGGATCATTAATTGAAGCATAAAACATAGAACATTAGCTTAATACATTAGGAAATCTTTTGATTTCACTTTAGTCAATCAAACCTTTTTATATCCCGGAATTTTTAATTTCCATTGAGAGCATTTATATTTCGTTTGATTAATTGTATTATATTCAGAAATATTTAACTCGCTGAATTGAGATTAATTGAGGAACCTTTGGTCACAATTCTGATTCTTTAATCACAACTCTCAAATGCCCTTCGGGAGAATTTTTCAAAGAGCAAACTATATTCACTAATCTAAAGAGTTGTCTTGTTTGTTATTAATATTTTAGTTTTGCTTACTTCATGACACTTTTGCTTTAAATTTAAACAGGTTTATTTTTGTCCAGAATGAATCTATTCCGTCCATTTATATGATTTTACAACGCTTTCCACAAAATACAGTATCAACAAAAATTTGAAGGGATCACATTAAATTGACTATTACAATCGTTATATCAATGTGACTTTAACTGTATCCTTCCTTTTGTCCGCTTATTGCTCCGATACAAATTCATATGTTTTCTCTATTTGTCGAAGAATCTCCTACACACTTGAAGTAATCCGGTGTATAGAAAATAACGTTTTTAATGTTGTTTTTTTCACACAACTTATAATTAGATTTAATTCAATTGATTGCAGAAATTTGAAATAAACCATTTCAATTTACAGTAATATTGTGTGGCCTTAACAAATTGACTACTTATCTAATGAAGTATCTTACTTTTTGCTATGAGTTATCAAATTGAACTTTAAGCATTCATGAACTGTGAAGTTCTTCTGTGATTCCTATTTAATTATGTACGTTCTCCATTATATTCAATAAACAGATATCGCAAATTAAGTTTGTTTTATTATTACAATTTTGCAATGGAACGTTATACCGTGAGTCTGAATGCAAAATCTATTATATAATATTCGGTTCCCTGCTGGTTATAAACCCTTTTGATTGTAATTAATAATTTAGGCATTCACCGTTTTGAAATTACCCAATTAAAATACCCCAAACAAATAAAAATACTAGTTCTATCTATATATATACAGTGTTTTTTTAACTGAAAATAATAAAAGTTTCGCTGGTTCTCAATTGTTGCTTTGGTTTAGTTTTTCATGATTAAATAACGATCATTTCATTAATTTGGGAGGTTAATTATATTTAAAATGACAATTTCCACAATCCTTTAAATATTTTTATTTTAATTTGTAAGCTAACAATTGTTCTAACAATTTAACAATGATTTTTTTATTATTGATTGAACAATAGAACAATTAGATCGTTCAGAACTTTCAAAAACAATATCCCAATAAAAGTGGTGGAATTTGATACGAACTATTCCTCTAAAATCCTATATATTATATAACCAATTTTTAAATGTGATCTTCAAAATATTGATTCTTCGCATATGATACATCTATAAATGATAGATAGTTTCAAACAATGATAACTGCAGACATTTGACAATATAACCACAAAATAAATTAAATAAAAATGGTCTCAACAAATATTTATATTATCCAAATTTACAAAAATTGGCAGTTTTATCAGGGAATTATACGTAAAATAATTATAGTAGTCCCTGCATTTAATAGTCTGTCATTAATTGTAAAAAAAATAATAGTTGATTGCCTAACTAATACCTATATTATTAAGTCCCCCATTCGGGATGCCCGTGTAAATCAAATTTTTTTGGATGTCGGATGCCGACTACTGACATTGATAAACTTTATAATGTAACTTCTAGTGAACTTCATGTCTAAGTTGATATTGTTTTCTCTATATCACACTTTTATCAAATATATATAAGCCTGTGATGAGGAGGTTTAACCTCGAAATATAAGGTTTCATTAATTTTACTTGTATTTCTTAAAATTTAATCCACTATATATTAATACAGCTTCTGCGGCTACCCTCTAATTTTAATTTCATAATAATAAATAATAATAAAAAGTGTTTATTTGTTGATAATGAGAATCGGAAAACATACTAATTATTTGAAAATGTACAAAAAAGGACAAAATTGTTGAGGTTATGTAGTTAAGGTAAAGTGCCATATACATTCCGAAAAAAGATTGAAGTCTGGAAGTTCTAGATGGTTTAATGAAACATTTATTTGAGTAACACAGCCGGTGAGGGACAATTAATGCAATTAATTAACTTTGACAAATAATAAAAAAACATATTAATAAAAGTCACATGAAAACATTTTATCTCTCGCATATTTATAATGTTAAACACAAATTCTCAAATATTGATTCCAAATTTGAATAATACTATTAAGTTTAGCTGAAATCATGAATTAATTATTGATTCTAAATTTAAAAAATATTATTACGTTTGACTGAAATCATGAATTAAATATTGATTCCAAATTTGAATAATAATATTAAGAATTTTCCTTTTATACAACCCATAGGCAAGTATCTTTATTGCTAACCCACGGGTATAAATCCTCGAAGTACAATTAGAACACTCGGCCTGAGGCCTCGAGTGTAATTGTGCTTCTCGAATTTTATCTCCCGCTAATCGCGGTACGTAATATATGTACTATTAATATATTTATATGGGTTTGATAAAATAAATTGATAAACTTACTTTTACATATAATACGAAACTATTATACCGTGCACCCTACATATCATAGAGTAATTATACATAATATATACTAAACTACGTTATTTATTGATGTACTTTAAAAAACTATAATCTGAAGCAGCTAAAGTATGCTGAGCGTAAAGTACATCAATAAATCACGTAGTTTAGTATTGTACATTTTGCTTCCATCGATGGTGATAATCAAAAGCAATTATTGTAATATAATTCGTTAAATGGCATTATGATAACATAAAGTAATATCATGTAACATTATGGTATTCAAGACATAGACTAACTTATTAATTAGTTTATGAATCAAGTTCAAACTGGAGTTAACCATTAATAGAAATTTCTATTGAAAGTACAATTGTTATTGTTGTGGATAGCCGGAAGCGAATGACGTTGCTTTTTTGGAAAGTCGCCCATTTCC
>JAUZNC010059008.1:0-10623 GCA_034780395.1 Vannuccia rotundouncinata
TTTTTGCCAGGATCGACAGAAACCGATACTAAGTGACAACAATCAGCTAGATTACCAATCTAGTTAAACTTAAACAAGGATAGTATATCTATGGTTTTTATAGATGTTAATTCACTGATTGGACGATTTGTTTTGGAGTAATTTTATGAGACTGCATTTTTGAGTTGAGAGGTGTTATATATGCCTAAAACGTACTATAGTTAGGAAATCACAAAAAATATAATTTTTTGAAGATTTTGAAGAAGTCACCTTTTTAAAATACGCAATTGAGATTAGGCCTAATTGTGAATAATTTCATCGGACGTTGATTGGGACATTGTTTTAGAGCAAATAGAAGTATCTTTTATACAATTTGATTAAATGAAAACATTGCAATATGGTGTAAATAATTGTGTCTACTGTTTCGGATCTAGCTTATTCCATTTTTATCGTTTCAGCATTGAAAAGTTGATCAAGCCAACCGACTCGGATGAATACAACAAAAATAAGTTTGTCGACCTTTACATCGAAGCCTTCAAATTCTTTCTGGTTGTGAAGAATCCCTTTCCATCAGACGACTTGATCGAGACCTTCACTCCGGTCTGGGTGGTCATGCCTGGCAACTAACTGATTTGAGGGGGAAGTAGTCTGACCTTGAACTCTTGCCCTCGCATGTCCTGCAAGTAGAATATAATTACCACTCGTAGGTAGAAAAGTAGAGGACGACAATTCTTTGCATAATTTTTGAATATTTTAGCATATTTTGTTTCCAATTCCACAATAATTTCTTGGAATACTGAAAATGTGGCAACATTAGATAGAGACCTTATACTTGAGTTCATAACTTTATTCAATCACAAATATCAGCGCTTTTATTACATGTGTAAAACAACTTTATTCCTGTTTTTATACAACATTTATTATTAAATATTCTTTTATAATTTTTATAATTTTATTACAGGTCTGTGAATATTTCTTCCGTCCACTCACTGCTGTTTCCACTTCTAAATTTTAAACGAATAAAATTGTTGCTCAAAAACTATTTCCTCATTCTTTCAACAATATGAGCAATGAAAATATTTTTAATGATTAAGTTAAGACTTTTGTTCCTGGGACAAGCGCGTTTTAAAATTCAGATGAAATTGTTTACTATATTATTTTAATGATGAATATAAAATAAAATCAAAATATTTTTTAGAATATTAAACTATAGAATCAAGATTTAAATTATATTAAAATTAATTCGTGTTCTTGTAAAATGTATAGGATGCAGTCATTTCAAATATTATACTTCTTATCTATTGAATTTACCCTGAAATGAAACATAGTATAGTGTAGAATGTTATCAAAACTAAATTGCAACACATTCGTATAAAAATGAGGACAATTCAGTTATATTCACCAATTTGAGCTGCACATATAACTTTTATCTAAATCCAGTTAGATGACTTTCTCAATTATTGAAATCGATCAAAATTTGCTTTCAAAATTCGGTGTTACGATTAAAATATAGATTTTTAGAATAAAACATTTTTCTAAATGAAATGGACATGAAATGGATAAATCTATTTATAGGCTGTTTCCGACAAAATTTTACGAACATTAAAAAAGTTCTATTTATGTGTATTAATTACAAATGCATTAAAAAATTATTTGTCCAATACATAACATTATAGATAACGGCTATATCGTATTCCCATATATTTCAAATAAAAAGTACGATATATAAACGATCTTGTATATTTTTCAAATTAAGAATACCGATAAGATAACTATATTATATGAAAACAATTTATAGATATGTATTGATAGTAAAAAAACTATTAAGACATCAAAGCCAAATACTAATAGATGTCCTTGGAAAACATATAAAACACACAAAATGTACGGCCCGGTTAGCCAAAAGTTATACTATTGGTAATCTTATAGTTTTAAAGTTAAATGTAGTAAATTTATTTAGGGTAAATTTATACATAGCATGATAACTACTAAGAATAACTATTTTAAGTGTTGAAATTAGCATCCATTGTACTCATTCATTGAAAACCCTGGAAATTTCCACTAGTCGAGAATCATTTTAGAACTGGGAATATCATGAAGCGATCTATATAGTTAGACACTCTGCACTCGGCGTCTACTATCCTTAAATTATCACCCACAAGGATCTTCGGTCTCTATGAGTTCTGGACCTCAGTGGATTTTCGGCAAACGAAGAAAGGACCTCATTGTAACAATTAATGCGTGAGAGAGATACGAACTAGCACTCGTTCTGACCACGGAACTTAAAAGACGGACCAATGTTACAACTTATCACTTCGCGGAAGGCTATCTTTGAATCTCACTAAATCATTTAAAACTTTTATTCCTCACATTTACGAATCAAATTTGGTTTAAATATATTGAATGTACCAAACTTTTATAAACTCAAATGTCGAAGGATATTTAAAAGATATCAAAAGATAGTTTAATAACATATGCACAAATATACCACATATTGAACACATTCAATCAGTGATCCGATCACTGAGCCGCCATAAATATAATTATGTCAATAGCTATTTTTATAATTTAATGAAGCTTTTGATGATAAAATTGTACATCAAAAAAAGTTTTGTTACATAATAATTATATTTCACCCAAATTTTCGTTGTAATACGCAACCTCGTCAGGGACGTCTTTGAATAACTATACATACATCATACTATTAATATAAAGTATCCCCGGATTACAACAACAGAGATTACACCATCAGATTAAATTGGTGGAGCCAAAGTGAGAGTTATGTCGAGGACTACGTTGATTATCACGTATAGGTAATCCTCGAGTTGTCGTATAAAGTGCAGAAGCAGATGAATTAAAAGTCAGGTAAAAAGTAAAAAAAGGTTACGTTAAGTTATACATATAAATCTAGAAAAATGGGAAAACAAAACAAAATGAGCACGAGAAACATACTCTGTAAGCTAAAGCTAAATTGGAGTTGAGTTGGTTGCGGGTCTTCTCTCCCGAATTGATAGCGGATCTTCTCTCCCGAATGAAGATCGCATCTATGGCTCTCAACCTTAGTGCAAGCGTTGTTAGATAGTATATATAGATGCTTCGAGGTTGGTATTGCATAACAGCCGGAGTTTGTTTATGGAGCTGCTAGGATTAAGGTAATGTTCTTTAACCCGAACATGCAATTGGCGGATGGAACTACCTATGTAAATGTTCCCGTGTCTTATACACTTCAGCTATAGTAGACACATTTAGACCTGAGGCAAATTTTTCGATTCTTGATCTTGCAGTAATTGGATAAAGTGCAGGGAGTTGGAACAAATCTCTTGAGAGCGCTAGCTGGTGGGGTGGGGTGATTAATCCTCACAGGCAGACCAAGTGTTTTGAAAGGTTGTGTGTGATTTTGGTCAACAATGTTGCTATTGAAAGGGCATCTGATGCGTATGGTAGGCTCTCAGTCCGTCTGCGTTGTGCCAATTAAGTCAAGAATGGAGTCTGGGTAGTCGTTATAGCCATAGCGTTTCTCTGAAGCAGTCGATGTTCGCCTCTTTGTCTGCGTCCTTGGTGCATATTTGGCTGATCAGTTTCATTTCGTTGTTTACCGCCTTCATCTTAGTCGACATAGGAAGGGCTGAGTTGAAGTTTAAGAACAATCTTCTTCGAGCCGCTTTCTTTTAGAGGGTGAAAGAGCATCTGCCACTGATCTCGACCTTTATCGTGAAATCAAGTAGGCTTAGACGGTTTTCATTGTCAGGGTGTTCGAATCAAGAATTTGATGCAGGTATGCTGCGAGTTCATATGGCTTTAAGAAACGCTGATGCTTCCTGGCGGTTCGCGTATGTAATTGTGTATCGATTTTTGTGTTTTTTTCAGATTATCCATATGTGTATCGATTTTTGATTCTGAATTTTAATTCATCTGCTTCTGCACTTTATAAGAAAGCTATTACGTTGGCTCCATAAATTTAATCTGATGATGTAATCTCTGTCGTTGTAATCTGGTGATAATTTAAATAGTATGATGTATGTAATACATTCTCTATTTTTTCACAATCTTTCAGAGACTCTATTACAGCGAAAATTTGGTTTAAATATTTTTTATTCTCGCAGCTCTATTCTTGTAACTACTATCTTGTAACTATATTCTCCGGCTTACTTTTTCTTTTAAATTGTTTTAATTAATAATTTTTGCGGTATTTAAGATTTTTCTTTCGGTATCACTCAGCTTTTGATAATTTTAATATAAAAATGGCTTTAGCTGAAGTTTGTGGATTCAATACTTCAAATTTTAATAAAAGATCACTTCAATTCGAAGTTAATGATATTCCTTTATCTGGTCTTCAAAATGAAACAGAGCTGTATTCCTCAAGACAAGCAATGGTATGTGTTTAACTTACTTTGAAAACAATTTTTTTAACAAAATGAAAAATTCTATCATTAGAAATCAAATTAAACTAAACTATTTTGATTATTAAAATTTGATAAATTAAAATTCTCAAACGGCATATGTGGAAATGCATAATCAAATTCAAGAAATGATAACAAATTATTGTAACAATATTGTAACTATTGGATCAAAACACAATATAAACTATCCTATATGCCTTTATCCTTTTAATATTTCTTTTCTGTGTTGGATATGTCAGCTGGCTTTTTTTATTTTAAAATATTTAATATTTCTAATTGTATGCCAGATATATCTTAGCCTCTAATATTTTTTCTATGTATACAGGTCATAATTGATTACTTGTTATCCAATTAGAAGTCAAAAATAATCATAATCAGTTGGTCAGAAACATATTTATAGAAAATATGCAAAACATCATAAAGAATATTAAAATTTTAAAATATTTTTCAACATTGTTTTAATGTTTTGGAAGCAGATATAAAAATAAATAAAGGTTTTGACAATTATTTTTTTGTAAACACATAATTTAATTCTTATTTTATTTATTTCATTAATATTTTATTTGGCTCTCCTATAATTTAATGTGGTAAAATAATTAATTAATTTTTTTTAGCAACATAAATTACTTTTTAAAATATTACATTTTAGTTTGAATTTGAATAATCCTGTCACAATCCTGTATATTTCAGTATAAAATATACAAATATACGATATTATTGATTTTATAGGTTTTCAATGTTTTTACCACATTTTTGATGTTCAAGTGTGGTGCGGTGGGTCTATAAATAAGTTGGTTTAAAGCTTTGTATTGATTTTATTACTATTGATAATCGGTTCTCCTATATTTTAAAACAAAAGTAATTTACATTGCTAAAACAAAACATTTTTTAAAAATTATTTTATGGTGCTAAAATATAGGAGAGCCTTTTATTTATATAAATATTAGCAATTACTTAGTTAAAATCATTGACTTATATAATATTTAATTATGTTGAAAAGTGTCAGCAAATTTCAATTAGGGCAAATAAACTTAATTTAACTCTAAAAATCTGATACCTGCACACATGCTTGAAATAGTAATTTAAGTAATTCTAATAATTACAAATTTAAAAAAATCTAAATTATCTATATTTATGACTAAAAATGGCTATAGGTAAAAAACATCCTGTCCTGTCTCATAAAATCCCTTGGACAGGATGGTGTGGTAAGTATTAAACATCCCAAAAATAGGTATTAAACATCCCAACATATCCTAATGACGTTTAATATAAATAAGTAATAAATGTCCACTGGAAGTGTATAATAAATGTCTTGCCCAAAAAATAAAAAATTAACAAAACTAATGTAAATATCAAAGTAAAAAATAATTTTGAACAATTCTTAATAAAAATAAATTTATGCACATGAAATATCATTGTGTCTTGCCTAATAATAAGCCTCTGTGTATGCATTGATGAGCTGAATATACTGTGCAATTGTTTAAACCCATGTCCAGAGGATGTTTATTACATATTTATAATAAATGTCCCTAGGATGTTGGGATGTTTAATACCTATTTTTGGAATGTTTAATACTTACCATTCCATCCCATCCCAGGGACATTTTTGGGATGAGATTTAATTGACAATAAAAACAATTAAATAATGTAGAATATACCATAAAACTTATATTTATATTAAAATGTTCAAACTCATTTTTACTGAAACATGATTAATACATTTATAATCAAAGACATAATATATTCAATATAATATTGTCTCACAAGCAAACTGTGTTGTAAACCTATATCTCTAATAATTAAAAAAAACAGCTATACTTGTTTATCCATCAGCTTTTTTTCTAAGTTTAACCAACATTTTGTTAAGTGGTTTAAATTTCTGATAAATTTTGTTTGCTGAAAGGTATTTCTTATTAGATTTCTTATGATTAATAATATATTATTTATATTTAATATAGGTTCAATTAATTAAAAAAATATTAAAATTATTTATAGAACTGATTATATTTATATTTTTCCATATACAAAATTGTTCTGAAAGAAAGAAACCAAATGGTATGAGCCTGAAATTATATTTTTTTTCATGGAAAAGTTCCCTGATCATAATAATTTAAAATATTTGTTTTCATTGTATTCTACATAGCAACAATTAATATTGTTAAAATAAGGAGACAGACTGTTTATTTGAATATGCACAGTATCTAAAGCTGAAATAATTGCAAAGGTAGATATTCAATTTTTCAAAAACATATTTTACCAAATAACTTTCATAGTTGAAATTTATAGTTTACTATATAAATACCTTAATATAAACATATACTATTCTCTTTTCATAGATTTATTTGTAATTTTTATAAATAACTATGATAAATTCTCTAGGACGTATAATGGAATTTAAGTGTTGTTAATGTATTGTATTGCTTTTAAATATATTTCTTTAATTAGCATCAGTATGCAAATTAATAATTATTGTGTTGTTTTCAATAACAATACTTTTTTGTTAACATGCTATTTTTTCAAATATCTCAAAAATTGAGACCAGCCTGCAGTGCAGTACTGTACATTAAAAGCAATACATCTATAATATTAAATCATGTTTATCCCAATTTGAGGTATAACTTTTCTCTTCTAAGTTAAGATAGTTAGGATAAATCATTTGCACCAGAATAACTTAGTTTAGTACAGGCATTCTAGTTGACTTTGGTAGGAAGTTTTGTGCAACTGATTTATCATATTGTATATAATTACCATCTTAAGTTGTTTGGTGCAACCAGCCACAGGGGTCTGAAGATTGTGCCCCCAATTTTAATTGCTGAAACTTAATCTATCAGAAACTTTAAAATATAATTGGCACAGCAATAGCTCACAGGATGCATATCAAACCATACTATGTACCGGTTACTTTAATTTAAAAATAATATTTTGTTGCAATTTTACATATCTTCATGTTACCATAAAATTCCTATATATTTTTATAAAAAGTATTTTAAATTCTTCATTATATGTGTCACAAAATATATAGATAAATTTAGTTGTTATCATCAATATGTTTATCTTTTAGCAACAACTAAAACCCATTGATCATGGACTACAATGCAAAGACCTGAAAATTCACTTTGCCCATGGTACCACTACACTTGCATTTAAGTATAGAAATGGGGTCATTGTAGCTGTAGATTCAAGAGCATCCATGGGATCTTATATTGGTAAGTATAATTCTAGATGTATTTTAACAGTTGGTAAATTTTTTTTTCTCAAAAAATAGTGGTGATTCAAATTTCATGAATAAAGTAGTACTAACACTGATATTTTTTAATACAGACATAATTTTATTTTTTCTAGCTTCCCAGACCGTTAAAAAGATTATCGAAATTAATCCTTATCTCTTGGGGACCATGGCAGGAGGGGCAGCTGATTGCCAGTATTGGGAGCGAGTTTTGGCTAAACAGTGCAGGTAGAAATGACACAAATTAGTTTATGTTTATCTAATAAACATATTTTATTAATATGAATAAGTAATAAATGCCTCCCGTTTATAAATTGGACAAATATTATTGTAAATAATTAACATTGTCAACATTTTTGTATTTTCGCGGATTAAAAATATGACTAACAGGGTGGTCAACAAGAAATGAAGCTTAATATATTTGAGTAAAAGATCTTCAGAAACAAATAGACGGTGTTCACCTTAAATGACCTTTGTAAATTACTGTAGAACGAATTGTTTTAGGAGAATTGCAGTTTCAAGTCAATTAATTAAAGTTGAGTTTCATTTCTGCCAACTTCCTGTTTAATCCAGACTTTTTGAGCTGCGTAACAAGGAGCGTATCTCAGTAGCAGCCGCATCAAAGCTCCTCTGCAACATGATCTACAACTATAAGGGGATGGGTCTCTCCATGGGCACCATGATTGCGGGCTGGGATAAGAAGGGTCCTGGCCTCTACTATGTGGATGACGACGGTACACGACTAACGAACAATCTTTTCTCAGTCGGCTCGGGAAGCACCTATGCCTACGGTGTAATGGACAGTGCCTACAAGTTTGACCTGACTGACGAGGAGGCTTACGATCTGGGACGACGGTCCATCTATCATGCCACCCACAGAGATGGTGCCTCTGGTGGAGTAGTTAATTGTAAGTCAACAGAGCCTAGAGTAGTTGTAATGTACTTAATATTGTTTCCTTAACTCTTGTTGTCCGTATCGATATTGTTACGTCATTCCTGACTTGCGTTCAGTACGGCAGGCTGCTGTTGTTGTTCGTAAGCCAGTTTGTTCATAATAAACTTTACTGTCTTCTAAACTTGACCGTTTATTAAACTGGTAGCAGAGAGTTATGGCTGCATCGATTGCATTACCTTTACCTATATTTGACAACCAACGATCTTTTAAAGCTTGGTTTGTTCAATTTGAGGGTTTTTGCGCTATCTCAAATATATCTCCAGTTGACCAGTTGAAACTTCTTCCTTTATGTTTTACGGGTAAACGATTTGACGCTATATTTTAAGGTATTACTGGACACACAACTTTGAAATCAATTACTGGACTGTCACTGGCAAACTCACCAAACAAGTTTCGATTTCATACGTGAATTGCGTACTCGAGCAGGCTACATTACCAAGATCAAAGATGCTATTAATGACTTGGTGCGTGTTCAAATAAGACGTACAATTGGTCCCGAGCTTCATTCCATTGTTCTTCTACATGAAGACATCGACGAACTGGCCCAACACCTTTCATTGATTCCACGACCAGCGTCAAACAGCTCACATTCTACAGTAGCAGCTTTACATTCTACAATGAATCGGAAAGTAATTTGCTACAACTGTGACATTGCGGGACATACATGTCGTCGGTGTAACTTGCCTAAATCCAAGTGTGAGAGTTGTAACAAAAACGGCTACCATCAAATGTACCCGTTAAGACTCCTCCTCGTCGATTAGCATTGTGTTACATTCACCGCCTACGTATGGCCATCTGGGTATTGAAAAGACCCTAGCCCGCCTTCAATACAACGTTTCTGTAGATTACATCGCTTCATGTAAAATCTGTAAAACTATAAAGTCCATTTCTACTAAAGTTTCTGATCAGAAGTTTACATCGGCTGCTACATTTTCAGGTGAACTCGTGACAGCTGATGTATTGAAGCTTCCATCTGATCAAGGCTACTGTGCTATTTTGTTATTTGTTGACTCTTATTCTAAGTATCCAGTGTCTTACAAGCTTCGCAATGAAACAGCTCCGACTATTTACAAACATTTTATTCACTACTTTACCAATTTCGGGGTGCCACAATGTCTCTTGACGGATCAGGGTACAAATTTTGAGGGTACGCTAATTTCAAATCTTCTAAAGTATTTTGGAGTTACAAAACTACGCACATCTCCGTATCACCCCGAATCGGATGGTCAAACCGAACGCATGAATCGTTCATTGCTTGAAATGTTACGCCACTATGCTACGGGAAAAAGATGGGCCGACAATTTAGACTTTGTCCTGATGGCTTACAGGACCAGCCGGAACAGCCTGACTGGGGAAACTCCAGCCCTTCTCTTCCTTGGTCGCCAGATCCGGCAGTCAGCAATTTTTGAAGATCAAAATCAAGCGCCTCATCTACCAAACGAAAGAGAATGGGCCGACATTTTTGATTCGGTTGATTGCAAGCGCGCAAAAGTCAATCACGAGCCTCCCATGATGTTCAAACCAGGCGACACAGTGATGATTCGTCGACATGTCCGCAACAAGTTACAACCGGCCTTTGATCCCGATTGGCTCGTTGAAGAAGTATATACATAATGCCTGACTGTATCATAAAATGCAACCCAAAAAACTGTTAACTTTGATGACTGTGTTATACAAAATTAAAGAGGGACGGGTGTTATATACTTAATGTACTTAATATTGTTTCATTAGATTAGTTTTATTATCAACAATTTTTTATAACATTATTTATTGTCTGATCTTAATATATTGTAACACTGCATAGGATAACTTGCTGGTACAAATTATCAGGGGTGGCCTGGGGTCTCAGGGGCACATGCCCTTCTTCAAGAAAAGAAGCTAAATTTAAAAGTTTTTATAATTATTAGGTAATAATCTAAAACTATTTCTATATTTTCAACTTTCTTAGTTTTGTTGACATCTACACTCATGAGCTTGACAGAGCAGCACATGAAAGCGCTTTTGGGAATCAGTATGTGTGTGCTGTGGGTCACTGGATGGATTGGCATCAAACAATAGCACTCT
>JAUZNC010059009.1:0-10621 GCA_034780395.1 Vannuccia rotundouncinata
TTTGAGAAATTTCAATAAATTTTTATATATGTACAATGTAAATTAAGATATAAGACGTTCAATAACACATTATTATAATATGTCCGGCCATTTTTTCCTATGCTAACTGAATCGAAATTATCGAGTTATACCTACCCCTTCGTGGTAGTAGACCATTGGACTAAATATATCGATTTTATTCCTGGTCGCAGTTTATGCAATCCGCGTGGGACTAAATTTATTGATTTTCCTCTAGTTACTACCGCTTTATGCAATCGACTTCAAGAGTTGTGGAGATGTTGGATTAATTTCAGACATGTGTGATGCAATTTCTCTATGAAGTGCCCAGTTAACATTGGGACAATCCATGCCGATTTGGACAAGATTTTGAGGGATGTCCAGATCCCGAAAGGACATCTAGGAAGCTTTTCTTCAGATCTTCTGTACATGCGTGACCCATAAACGATGATCCCACATAGCGGGGAGAAACTCTTTTTTTTATTATCAAAAAAAGAGGACATTGGAATCAAATTGTCCTTTGTGGATAATGCTGTTAAAAGCTTCACTGGGGTTGGATAATTTTAGGGTGCAAGCACATAAGAAATGATATAGGATGCTTTGTCAGGACCTAATTCCATACCTTTTCCAGGATTTACAGAGCTGTATGAATCCTGTTTGTAACTATGTAGCTAAATTAATATATATATATATATCATGTATGTAGTGACATCTGGCATATAATTTATTACCAGATTTCAATAAAACAAATATTCGAAATATAGATGGCGAACATTGAAAATAATGTACCTATAGGTGGTACCTTGTGCTTCCTTGTTCTTAAAATGTTGCGTTATTCAAAACTTATTTACAGCATTAATTGTAGAGTAGAGCGATGTGATAACATACATTACTGTGATGTACATACATAACATTAAATGTGACATTAATCAACCTCGCATTAATTAAATTCTATAAAAAATGTAATCTATGGACATTCAAAAATCTAATGATGAAAAAAATATAGCATTTAAATAATACTAAATCACTAACATCACTCCTATTCAAAAATGGACAATTTAGAACTTACTTTGATCTTCAAATCTTGACCGTTTCATGCCAGCTGAAATATCATATGTATAATATAAGACATTAATTAGATCAGTATGTTAGAAAAAATCAAAGACCTTACAGCCTCCTCTATCATATCCCCCTCCTCCACCACCTCGATCATTTCTTCTCGAATCTCGATCCGGCCCTCCAGGTCTGCGACCACCAAAATCTACAAAACAACGATTTTTTTTTTAGAAACAAACGAAATTTTTGCATGTGATACATGTAAACATTGATATATTCTCACCACCATCAATTTCACCGCGTAGATTGCGACCATCTATGGAAATATTTTGACAAGCTCGCAACGCGTCTTTACAATCATTTGCTGAGTTGAATGTAACCTTAGCCATTCTATACAACAATACAGTCAAAAAATATTGTTAATAATCATAATTTAGTTTACTAGTATATTATATATTTCTAAAAATATTGTTTTGTTCTTAATTTAAATTGAAAAAAGTGAATATTGAAAAACATAGTCAGTTTAAAAATTGAAAAAATAAACATGCTTTTACCCCTTTGGACGTCCTTGATCATTCTTTGGTAAGTATACTCTGGATGATTTGGGAAACTCTCTACGTATGTCATCTTCACGGGCTGCATAAGGAACATTAAAGACATTAAGAACACAACCTTCTCCTCCACGTTGTGTACCAGAATTATCGAATCCAGAATTGCGACCCGCACCATCACGACCGTATCCACCCCCACTGCCACCTCCATCACCACCATAGTTGTCCTGACGTCTATTGTCACTGCCACCAGAGGGAAACCCACCGCCAAATCCACCAGATATCTGGCTAAAGCCGGGAGTAGGATTAGATGACCCAAATGAACCACTAGATGCCTGACCAATGGGGTATGAACTGTTAAATCCGCTATTCTGAGATGCATTGGAAGAACTAAATCCTGAAGGACCGGTATTTCCTTGTCCTAGTAAGCTAGGAACACCATAAGAATTACCACCAGTAGCTGTCTGATTAGCAGAATTTCCTCCGAAAGACCCTTGACCAAAACCTGGCTTATTGTCAAAACTTCGAGATTGAGTTTGACCATAATTACCAGACTCGGGAGGCGATTGCCCATAGCTTCCAGCTGATTGTCCGTAATTACCTTTATCACTGTAGTTACCCCCACCAGGGGCCGATTGACCATAACTGCTTTTATTATCACTATAGCTACCACCTGCCCCTCTTCCAAAACCCCCTCCAGGCGCTCCTTGTTGACCGTAACCAGTATTGCCGTCGCCGTAGCTGCCGGAACCAGGAGCTACTTGTTGACCAAAGCCCCCTTTGGAATCTCCATAGTTACCACCTGCACCCCTTCCATATCCACCTGCAGGAGCACCTGTCTGACCGCTGTAACCACCGCTTGATTTTGACTGATAACCTCCTCCTCGATCCGGATTATTTCTTGGACCTGAATGAAAAATAATATATATAGTTCAATTTAAATCTGCAAAAATGGATACAAAACAGGTTCTACGAAGACACTAATAGACCAAAAGATTTGTGTTATGCAAATATCGCACCCATATTTGCGATATCATGTTACAATATGTAATATTTAAAATCTCCAGTACAAAAAGTGGCTTCATAGAAACTTACTATGTTACAAAGTTTTCACAAAATTATGTTATAAAAATATTATACATTACACTTATGATGAATTTCTAATACGAAAACACAACTTAGTTTCTTAAAAATTATTTTTAAAATTTAATCAACAATAATAAAATAACTGTACAAGCCCTTCAAGAAGGTATGTAACATTAAATGTATATCCTTTACATTTTCAGAAGATAGAAATCCCAGTAGGCTTAATCCGGAAAAGTATCGTCCAATTTTATCATAATATATAATTAACTAAATTTGACAGTAGATATCGTCACACAAATAACAATAGAATGTAATGGCACAGAAGATTCCACATTATCGATTTCCGAAAATATATCATTTTCCTAAATGAAGGCATTCCTTGTTGCACACATGAGAAAATCCGCAGTAGCATTTCAATGACTTAATATTATACAAAATCTAGTTTATTTACATTTTCAAAATTCTATACTTTTAAAAGGAAAAATGATGAACCATATTATAATAAAAAAGGGCATGAAAATGTTATATGAAAGGGCTGATTGAATTTAAGCCTTGCCAAGGGATTGCCTGTTGCCAAGCATATTTCCACTATTAATTGTAGGAATGGGCTAGTTCAACACCTGTATAATACACTCGTCAATCAATAATGTTATGAAATCACGATTAAATTTTTAAAACCTTTGAAACACATACTAGTGTACTTATCAAATAACTTCTTTGACATTTGTGGAAGTCAGAAATGAGGATAAATAAATCTACTTTCTTGCTAATAGTTTAAATACATAATGTAGTTACTTAATTATGTTTAAGTAACTTAATGTAACATCCATCTTACTTAATTATTCATTATATTATTTAAACTATAAATATTATGAAATTCCTACACTGAGTTAGCAAATAAATATCCCTAATTATAAAATAATAAGTTTTAACGACCTACAAAAGAATTGTTAAACTTTACCCAAATGAATTAATACATGGTAAAAAGTAAAATAAAATGTTGAAAAATTAAATTTACCGACAATTATGAACAATGCATTATTTAACTATTTTGTATTATTCAAATATTTGATAAGCTATTCTGGAGTCTGCGGTGCAGTCAAATTTTTAAATATGGACAAGAATATCGCTTAGAATGTTAGCAATAATGACAAAAAGCCATACAAAATAACTCTGAATAAATTCTGAAAAGGTAATTCTGAATCTACTTTTCATTAAAAATATTAAATGTATTATTTTATATACAACTATATTTTTGTGTATATTCTCTAGTCGAAATTAAATAATGCGGGTCAGCATTAACACCTATCAAACAATGTTTAAAAAAAATTATTGTTAAATGGTTGATCAACGTTTTAAATCAACTAGTGCAGGAGGGCTACTACCATATTAAAAATTCAATAAGTCTAATACCAAATTTGATTAATTCCTGTGTTAAACTACATCAAAATAGATTTTAAAAAATTTAAAATATAGAAAAGTATTTAAAAAAAATGATTTCCACTAAATAAATGCACAATTGTTTGTCTGAAAAGAAGTAGGTATGACAATGCAGCGACATATTCAAATGAATTCAAAATTATGATTATCGTATCCACCTACATATTATTATATCGTAAAGATTTACCCCTTGATTTTAGAAATGCCCCATTGACAAAAATAATAAATTCGTTAGACCATATAATACACACGCATGTACGTTATCGTTGAGATTCCACACCCTTGGCAGAAAGAGAAAGACAGTGAGGAAGCCGGACGAGTATGTAGGGGTTACCTGAGCTATACTCGCAGCGAATTCTGCGGCCACCAATCTCTTTATTCTGGTATTCTGACATGGCGGATCCACAGTCTTCTTCAGATCCGAAATGCAGGAAGCACATCCTGTAGCGAGGCAATTATTACAAGTGATGTCAACAGCACAACTTTGCACTAGGTAGGCAATATATATATAATGTAGGATGTATGAGAAACAGTAGGTATAAGCTTGTACACAAACAACAATTAATACCAAAATCCTGCTTAAAAAATGAAGTTCAGATCGCTGAAAAGACAAAATTCCTGAAACATAATCATTTACTACAATGTTAGCAAGTTCTTCCCTATATCTGAAATAGTTGTTGTGATTAAAAATATGGATAAAATAAATGGATGGACCAGTAAATGGACCAGTAAATGAACCTGTGATACAGTAAATAAAAAGATAAAAAGCTGAAATAAATATCTACTCCTTTAAAATAACAAAATTACAATATAATCATCATCAAAAAGAAATCTGAAAATAAAAGTTTTACTAGTCAGAGATTTTAATGTAAACTATACTTTTTGACAAAAAAATACGGCATTAAAACGGTCACGTAAATTATTAAATAAATTTTGCAATCAAAATGTGTTAAATCATTACACAACTTCGAAAATATGCAATTAATTAAATAGATAAGCCCCATAAAGTACTTAATAAAATTCAAGTACTTAATTATTCAAACTATCATAATTCGTCAAATTATTAATAAAAAATGCTTCCTCACCCTTTTGGTTGCCCTTGATCATTTTTCGGTAAAACCACTTTTTGAGCTCTGGAAAATTGATATTGCAATTCTTGCTCATTGGCTGTATAAGGAAGATTGTAAATAGCAAGAGATTTTGTTGGTTGTCCACGATCGTCTCCATCACGTGACGAATCATTCCCATGTCGACCTCCACTTCCGTAACTTTGAGGATTATCGTAACCACGTAGCATCTAAATTATCGAAGAATGTTCAATTTAGTGGAAGTAACAAAAATGTACTGAAATAAATTAATTACTATATTTTCGATTTCTAAACAACATAATGGTCAGATAACCTATATTAAGAAATATTTTTTAAAAGATGTAACAATCAATAAAACAACATTGACTTAAAGAATAAACGATAAATAAAAATAATAAAAACCAAAGACTTGTGATCCAAAAATCGTATATTGGCATGATTAGCTTGATAATATATCTGATAAGTGTAATAATACTCTTAATAGCAGCCTTTTAAGTCTTTTAAATGCGTCAAATGTACAAATGAAAGGAAAGAAACAAGATACAAATATCAACAAACAGCAGACAGTATCATCTATTAATTCAGTCACTGCTATCCTTATCAGATTAAGACTGCTTTGGGACAGACTTCTGCATTTTGGTTGACTTCTTACTAGGTTTATCATTCATTGTCTGAATCATCTTCTGAACTGCTACCCACTTGTTTCAATTTGGACGGCGCAGTAACTGAAAATGATAAAAAATGTATGAGAAAGATGATTATCCCGTTATATATATATATATATATATATATATATATATGTATTAATTCAACTGTACTGGTTTCAGATGTATGTAAACATAGTTTCATAAAACTATATTAATAACCAACTCTAGCGTTCAAGATTGTAAAACATAATTAAATTTAAAATATAATCGTAATAAACATTACATTTTTTAATAGTATTTAACACAAAATTATAAATAACTGAATAATATAACGAGAATAAAGTATCAAACCTTTGACATCATCTTCATCGTCAAATTTGATTTTCTTGGCAGTTGAAACTGTACCGACATCAGTAGAGTGTCTCTTTGCAGCTCCTTTGTACTCTGAAAAGGAATGGGAATAAACGTAGGGTTCATTCGTAAAAAAAAGTTTTACGAGTGGAACCTTACCTGGTTTAATTTCTGCTCGAAGTGGTCTTCCTTCCATATTAATAGTGTTTCCATGTTTATGACCCACTTTACACTCTTCGGCAGAAGGGAAATAGACGAGTGCCATTCTAAAAGTCAGAATTAATATTGCATGAGTAACTAGTTATAAACTTATTAAATTAACAACCAAAAAGATTGATATCTAACAAGTAACAAAATAATAATGAAAATATTAAAAACGAACCCCTTTGGTCTTCCCTTATCGTCGTTAGGAATAAAAACACTCAGTGCAGTTGGGAAATGTTTCTTTAAATCCATTTGTTTAGCAGTGAAGGGCAGGTTGAAAACATTAAGAACTGAACCTTCAGGTGGAGGAGGTCGCGGAGTATCCTTTCTGGCAAAAGTACTATCCCGATTTGGTCGAGGAGTGACTACATTTTCTTGGCGAATACTGACTTTAGATTTATTAGTATCTAAGTATAAAAATTTATAAAGAGTGCTAGTACAGATAAAAAAGGGTTGTATCAATAATTTATAGATTGCAACATTTAAGAAAAGTGTACGGTAATTATTGATAGAATAAATAAGTTTTTAGTTCTGATTTAAAAGAAGTAAAATATGAATATAACTAGTCATAATGTTGTTAATAGAATGTTTGAAAAGTGACACATGTGAGCACCTAAATCTATAACGTAATTGTTCAGGCATTTTAACAGCTATCAAAATAATTTCAGGAAAATTATATTCAAGACCCCGCATCCCTCTCCCTATTATAAATAGTCCCAAATTATCAATCTCAAAAATGATCAAAATTCCTCTGAAATTAGGTCAGGATGCACGAATTGTTGGTTTAGACAATATTCTGAAAAAGTTGTAAAGTTGCCAGTTTGGGATGCAATATTTCAGGAGCGAATTTTCTTTAATTTGTTAACCCACATTGACGTATCATGAGCACGACTACCCATGGTTTCAACTAAATAATGAATTTCTTTAAGAGGCAATTATGAAACAATTGCTTTAAATGTAACTGTCAGCTTCACATCCCTTGTATATTAAAGTACTGTTAATGAATAATAAAGATTGTACATATAAAATAGATTTTTTCTCACTTGCAGGACTTCCCGAATACTCAGATCCACCAAGTCGGCATTTTAATAAGCGGCCCTGTATCTCCTTGTTTTTACACGCTTCTATGGCACCTCGACAGTCATCTTCAGAAGAAAAATGCATTTCCGCTGATCTACAACGAAAAATTTAAATAAATAAAAACACCGTGAACTATAAATGACTATACAGTTAGTTATTGGTCATAATAAATTAACATAACAAAACATTAGTAGTTCCACAAAATAAGACATTAGTAAAGTTGCTTAAACGGCTATAGAATTTTAGAACACATACCCTTTGGACTTGCCCATATTATTCCTGTTTAAAACAACACGATCTGCCTGAGGGAAGGCATCGTTGATTACCTTTTCATTGATACCATAAGGGAGATTATACACAGTGATTAGCGTACCGACAGGACCTTCAAATGAAGCAGGTTCTTGTGGCTCTCGTTGTGGAACAAACATTATTCGTATCTAATATGATGGTAAATATATATTTTATTAACTAAATTTTATAAAACGGATATTATTATTAAAAACATAAACATTTAACATTCAAATCAAAAAACGATTTATTGAAACAAGTATCTCTCATAATCGCACGATTACAAAAATTAAACAATCCAAGTAACACTGTATTAATAATATAGTGTGTTTACCTTTGAACCATCCATTTCCTGACCATTCTTATGGTCTAAGTTATCAGAACATTTCTTTTTGTTCTCAAATTCTACAAAACAATTTCGCCGAGCACCTTTTTTGGTGAGATCAAAACGAATTCCATCGGGAAAATATTCCTTCATCATACTGTATGAAACAGTTTGAGGTAAATCCGAAACAAGAATAGTACGAGTGCTATGACGCAAATCTGGATTTATAGTTAACTCTTTCTTTACTTTAGAAATTTCTTTTTTGCCTAAAAAAGGAAAAAAATATTGAAAACGTTATCTGTTTTAATGACATAAAATCCAATACTTTATGATATAATAATATATGACTATTATCCTAACCTTGTTTATCATCTTTGGCAGCCTTAAATTGATTGACAAAATATGACACTCGAAGCCGCTGATCAGATATGGTTGACGTAGAAAGAATTTTCATTGCTTTACTAGCTTTCTCTTCATTTTCGAAACTAACTACAGCCAGCCCGCGATGTCTGTTGGTACCTTTCTTAGATAACAAAGAAATTGTGAAAGGTTGACACTCGTTTGGGATAAATGAGGAAATAGACTCCTGAAATCACAATAGTGCAATAAGGTTAACGATAAAATTTGGAATATAAATTAGCAAATTAAGTGTCATACCTTGGTTGCTTCGAATCCAATGTTCATTAGATATAATTTAGTTTTGTCAACATTACTATCGAGTCCCATGGATGTTGTCAGACCAGAAACATCTCCTTCGACACGTAGCACTGTTAACTGACTTGACTTGTACATAGCATTCTGACAAGAGGACTGGAAATGTCGTGCATCAACTTCACTGGCAACTTCAATTAGTGCAAACGGTCGAGAACACAGATTCATGTTAACAATTGGTACACTACGCTTTGAGAGGAAGGATTGTAATTCTTCAAGACGAACACTATCATCAAGATTACCACACAATAGATGAACTCCTTTACGCGGACGTTTTGGTGTATTGTTTTCTGAATAGGGAACAAATAACAAATCAATGATAAAATAATAAATTAGTAGTATGTATATAAATCGCTTAAAACAAACCTGTCATATCCATTGGTTCAGAATCGTTGTTAACTAAAAATAAAAGAAAATAATATTTGCTCCAAAAAATCTCAATTACACATATGTAAAAAAAAATAAAGTTAAACGAGCTAACTTTTATCTGGTAAAGAAGCCATCCCTTGAAATTTTGGTAAACCAGATTTACTAGTGTTATGTGTTCCATTGTTATGTGAAGCTTTTTTAACTTCTGACTTTCTGTCTATTTTTAACAAATTATCATCATCCGATTCAGAATCGTGTTTTTGAATAGTTTTAGATTTAATGACTTTTTTAGTAACCTCTTCACCTGAATCACTTTCATTTTCACTATCAGAATCATCATTAAAGGTAACTTGTTTTTTCTGCTCCACAGACTTCTTTAAAACAACCTTATTTTTTAAATTTGGTGACACTTTGGTTACATTTGTGTCCATATCGCTGTCTTCTTCACTACTAGATTCTTGAGTTACTACTACAAAACAATGTGCAAATAAGTAGATACAAACCAACAACAAAATTGCATTCATCAATCATTAATAGACAAAATGAGTTGTCACTGATACACTAGATTGTAAACACTAGAATTTTAGATATTACATTCATTATTATATTTATATTACAGTTATATAAAAATTCAGACACTTGCACTTTATAAAATTTTTCTTTAAATTATAATTATTAATCAACTGGTGACAATTCAGACTGCATATAAACCCTGTTATAAGTTGGTGCTAACACCAATTTGATGACAAAACAAAAAATTGGTAAAGCAATCAAATTAGTCAAGGATGTGATTTGCAACATTAAAAAAATGTAGGAAATAGTTACAGGCTCTCCCCCATCATTGTGCAATTTGCCTAAAGCGCAAAAAAATTGATGTCTTTTTAGGGGCTTTATTAATGAAAATGTAGGAAATCCTGAAAGTGTAGGAAAATTTACATCCCTGATTAATAAAGATAACTACTGCAGACGTAAAGTAGTAAATTAAACTGAGAAAATTTCACCTACCCTTTTTTGGCGTAACTTTTGTTCCATGTTTATTTTTAGCCTTCAAAAAATCAAGAAAAAACAATTAATAAATATTAGTACTGTAGTATATTCACACAGATAAATGTGTTTAAACCAAAGCAATATAATGCCTTGATAAAACAAAAGCATTATAGGATAACACCTATAAGAAAATTAATGACACACAAATGTGTGAATAAAGAAATTAAATAAAACACTACACTCTTTATCTTTCAATGGTGGGGTTATCATACCCTGATTTGCAGGCTATATTATCATTTTACAAAACATATAAGAATGAAGATAGCATTTTAACCATTTGCGCCCGGGTGTACAGATTCAAAATTTGTCTGCTAGAACCGGCAATGTAAAATCGCGAGTTACCTACTCTGCAATGTTAATTCAAATTCTCGATTTTTATTG
>JAUZNC010059012.1:0-10620 GCA_034780395.1 Vannuccia rotundouncinata
GAGTTGGAGTCTAATTGAAATGGAAGACGGCAGTCTTATGATGCCAATGATGACAGAATTACCAAGTTTGATCAAAGTAGTTCGGAGTGGATGTACTGACTGTAACATTAGATTATGTGACGCAAGATGGGTCTAGCGTGTACATTTGCGTGCATTAAGTGCAAGGGACTGACCTGCACAAACACCATACATACAGAGCAACTGACGATGTTCAAATTGATGAAATGAGTTAATTACAAAAAAGTTAATTTACGAACCAAAAATATATTTTTAATATCCGATAGTTGCGGATTTTTGATTTGGTCACTCAGTGGGACGTGTTTTATAGTGAAAAAAATCAGCTCTGTACGAAATTTGATACATTGAAAAAAGAAATTGAAATTTGACACTTAAATTTTGCATAGTAATCAAGGACTGTGAATAACTACACTTTAAAGAATCAAATTACCCTCCAAAATGTCTCTTGATCAAAGGTTCGTGTAGTAAATAAGTCATGGCTACAAATCAAAATCGATTTTCAAAAATGAATTGACCAATCAGAGCACCGTGTCATTACCCACGCTTCTCTCGACCAATCAGAATTGTAAACTGAATAAATTCTTAAACTGAAATTGAAATTCAAACTTTTCAAAACGTTCCTTAAATATATAAAACTATTAAACTATTAAACTATTCTACATTATATTATTCAAAATTCACCAATATAGCCAAAAAATTAATCAATTTGAAATTGTAAATGCAATAATGTTTAATTTTATTTTTATTAAAATAATAATAATAATGATTGTTTACAAGGTTACAATATTAATAACTTTTGCATGTAAAATTATAGTTACATAAATACTTAATAAAAAATCAATAACATTTATTTTGTTCAGTTTTTTACAAATTAATCGAGATAAAGTTGTCAAACACAATTCTTTTATTTAATAACAAATTTCATTGCTTGCCTTGAGGAGGAAAATCATCAGATCACGCGTAAAAAGAATAGTTTTCAGTTGTATGTATAATAAAATATAATGCAATAATTTGTTTCAAAATACAGTTGCTAAATCGTTCGGACCACACACTATCCAAAGTATGGTCTTTCATTATAATTTTATATTTTTATATCGAGTGGAACTTGTACATGAAAGTTTTAGATTAAAGTTATGATAAATCAATGAAATAAAATCTAAATTATTTCCTTTCATACGATAATCTTTGATGATCTATCTCATCTTCTTGAACCTTTGTTATATTGTAGATAGAATTCACATTACTAATAAATATTTGACAATATAGAGCACAAACTATATTACTACAACTAGTACTGCAGTATTATATAAGAAATACATTTATAGACAAATAATCTGAAAAGGTTCCGTGTATATACTTATAATCTAACGTGGACAGAAAACATTCGCTGTAATAAAATTACAAAGTAACAATTATGTGACGATTTTGTTTTGAAAACATAGTCTATTTCATGTTTTCAATTGAGTTATATTTTAGTAATTCAATTATTTTATGAAACAATCATTTGTACATATTGATATTGTTCCATTTTCTTAAGCTGGACAATTTTTCATTCAATCAACATTTCAAAATATTAATTGCTGTCAACTTTAAAGGTTGTCAGCCTTTTCTTGAGAAATATTTCATGTAGTTTGTTTGTCTTAAAATTAAAAAAACCTCCTGTAATTTATTTATTTACATATAATTCTTAAACATCTATTTGTTTAAAATTTTTCAAGATATAATTTATTTTTAATAAAGACGGATTTTTACAAATATTCGATGAGAAATTCATGGTTATTATCTGTTTAGTAAAACGGATTAAGTCACGCTTTAAAGAAATAAACTGTTAAAATGATTTCTCTAAAAAAATTTCCAAAATACGTAATGATGCACAATTTTCAGGATGAGATTAATCAAAAAGTCAAACTCGAAAGTAACATGAAAAATTAAACAAAATTTCGAATGATTGACCAAATCGTATGGATAACTCTAGACATAAGTTTTGCTGGATTGGAGTAGAGTTACATCGGCATCAGCGGCTATAATGTGGTCAAATCGGTCATGATATCCAGCCCCACTACTACATTTAGCAATCATAGGATAACCATTCCCATTGGCGTCTTCAGGGGACTTGAGCGCTAGTGGGCTGTACTCTTTACAGTTGCTACCTTGGCGTCCACTCATAGTGCTCTGCTTAGTGTCCATTTTGTTGCTGTTGCTGCATCCAATCATCTCGTGTCGACGTCTGTCCCGATCGCTCCTCCTGGACAAGCGTGTACAGCCGAATAGTTTGGCCACCTGGGAGCGATACATTTTCCCCGTGGCCAAGTAGATTATAAAGTTGCAAGCGAAGTGGGACAACGCCAATTCATCTATGGCTGCTTTGATGATCATCATTGTGAAATAGCTCTGCCAAACTGGGTCAGCTCGAATCTTGAAATATAATTAAATCATTATTTATTTCATAAAATATGTCATTATTAATACAGTCTGATAATCAGATTGAATAAAAATTCTGCAGTGCTAAAATTTTTAAATAAAATTGTCAATTTTACAAAATACGAATAAAACAATAAAATAAACATTAAGAGAGAATAAGACTGTTTATGAATGTAAATTGTATACTTTGTCAAAAGATGATGATCTGTTATGTATCTTTATAACATTAAAGCCAATCTTAAAGTAATAATTTCTAATATAAAACTCGCGATATTTACTTCTTTTTTTTTAGATTAATTTTTATACTTCCATGTAAAAATGTTTACGTGCTTAAATGAATTAAAGTTAATCTTTTTTGTTGTTTAATTACAAATGTTAAGTTAATGTTTCGTATAGGATGGGAATCCAAAATGCAATGAAAGGGAAAAGACATATCTACTTTAGAAAAAAACAACTTATTTATCACGAAAACATTTTTATTAAGTTTTATCATATAAAAATTTTTGTTATCTTTTTAGCTTTTAAACTATTCCTAATTAATTTTGCATTCAATAGAAAAATTTCATTTTGTAATAAAAAGGGATTCTTAATTTATTTTTCGTCATTGTGAACTAAAGAAAAATTCAACATTTTTTTAAATGGTATTACTTGATAGCCTATAATTATAGTTTAACCGATTCTTTATAAAATCATCTGTCTCAAAGATTCTTACATTTTGTTGTTAAGAAAAATGGTCATTATATTTAATATTTATTAGAAGGAAAACAATTTTAGATACTGAAAAAATATTCATATTTATTCAAAGAACTCAAAGAATTTTTATATAAACCAAACAGAAATAATAAATTCTGTATGAATTAATATAATCATCTGTCAGGCCTAATCATTTGTTACCACTAATCAATATTATAATGGAATTATTTTAAAGTAAATTTTCATTTCATTTTTGCAGTGATTTACGAAGCTGGTAATTACTATCAATTAAGTGTAAAGGAAAAAGCTTTTCACATTAATTTATTGTTTGTCGAAATAATGTTAGCTATACATTAAATCAACGATTCTATTGTGGTGGATTCAGCTCTCATAATATCAGTTCATGCCAAAAAAAATTAGGGAATTGTATTGTAAGAGAATTCTTTGTTTATTTTTTACATTGGTTTATTTTATTTATGTTTTTATTATAGAAAACTCAAATATAAAAATTATATTTTGCAACATTTTGGAATAAATAGCAGTTTAAATTTATGTAATGACAACTAAAAATTTAAAGTTAATAAAAACCGGTTAATATTGATAATTTTTTGTTGATTGTCTTTTTAGATATAATCAGAAGGTGATAAATTAATATTTGTACCTATACTCTAATGACGTGAAACAAAATTTAAAGAGCAATTAACAGTTCTTACCATTGAATTAAAAATCTTTACATGATATTGAGTACGTTATGTCGGAATATAAAGTAAGAATGCACACCAATTTACTTACAAATATGTCAGAACCAATAAAGTAAATGACAGCTAAATGTTTTTCTACTGCATGTCGGAATGAATTACCAAATATTGTTCAAGACAGCAAGAAGGAAAAATTTGATTTATAAAATAGTATTCTACAATTTGATTCTTTTTAGACAGATTTAATTTTTATGAAAGTTTTACATTTTAAAAGGAATCTGAATTGATTGCTAATTTAATAATTGAATAATTTGACAAATAAAAGAGAGGCTATTTAACCTATCGAACTCAGAACAATTGATGTACAGATATGATATTGTCACAAACCTTTCAATTAATTATATTTTATATCTAGATATAGTCCGGCAGCTAATGAGATACTCCTAATATTGTAATTAATGGAGTAAAACACTCCGAAACGGACGTCTGCCGGAGTTGGAAAGGTTGGTTTGGACCTCAGAGCTTTTTTGTTTTCCCAAATTAAAAATGCGGAATATTTATACAATATTAGGTTACATTTCAAGAAAAGGGCCCATTTCTTATGAGATAAAAAGTTTAATTAGGTTCTAAAATTTTGAACATATAACTGATTTCTTCATGTTAACACATATGTCATATTATTTTATTTCCATATATTTTTTAATATTGATATTAGTCCCATTTTTAACAAAAATTCTCACAAATTTTAGTCTATTACCAATATTCAAAAACATATGGAAATAAAATAATATGACATATGTGTTCATTTGTTGTTTTAATATAAAGTTTTAATATAATATTTGTTGTTTTAATAACCTTTCATTTCATAAGAAAGGGGCATTTTCTTGTAATGTAACGTAGTATTGGATAAATATTCCGCATCTTTAATTTGGGAAAACAAAAAAGCTCTGTGGTCCAAACCAACCCTTCCAACACCGGCAGACGTCCATTTCGGAATGTTTGACTCCATTATCTACAATTATAGAGGTCAATGGTGGCATCTCGTTCCTTGTGTAGGTGAAGGTGCTAGCTAGCTGCCGGACTAATACAATATTTCATGACTTACACAGAACATTTACACACAACTTTATAGACTTTTAAAGAGAAAACTATTTATTTTCTGACATTAACATTCAAACATTATATTGTTAGTTAAGGATAAAGGCCCACCTCTGCATCCGTCATCTTATACTCCCCATTAGCACTGAAGCTCTGCAGAGCATACACCAAGCCGGCAGGGAGAGTAGTGAAGATGAGGTAAAAACTCACACTAAGCAACATTATCGTCGTTGACCGAAAGTTGTCGCTTCCTCCATCATCCTGACCTCTGCCATTTCCCTGGATCGAGGGCTGCTGGTTATTACTAATTTTGTAGAGCTCTTGAATCACTAAGAGATTGAACACAAGTGTGAGAACTGGGACCGCTGCACTCATGACGAATTCTATCACCCATGTGTAGTAGATCCAAACCTTCCCGGCGAGAAGACTGTCTGGGACAGCGCACCGTTCATCCTCGTAGGACCAGAAGTAGCCCTGAATTATGCAAAGACCCAATGACAGACACGCCAGACAGGACACAACAACACAGGCTCGCTGAGGAGTGCAGAATCTATCTCGCATGAAGGGGTAACAGACAGCGATCCATCGCTCGACAGTAAATGCCAGAACCAGAGTAGGGGAAAGGTACTGCCGATAGATGTGACATAAATATTACAATGTTATTCTCAATACGAGATTGAAAAACGTTTGCTATAATCTGTTTTGAATAAAATTTAGAAAAGAAAATAAATACCAGTTGATATAATACTATATATCAATCTATTTGTTTGCACATTTATAGAATAGCCAGACAGTATAGTAACACAATCCAGTGTTGCTGTGAAGATGTACGACTTTTAAGGCTTACATTCTGCAGTTTTAAAGGTCTACTGTTTGAATCTATCTACGTACCCATGGCTTCATGATAGTTTGCGGTTAAACAAATTCCAATAAAATGCTTATTGTCCTAATCTTCGACAACAAAACATGCAAAATATTGTTTATTTTCTTGGAGCAGTAGTGCTTAATTAAATAAAAATATTTATAGAATAATATTACAGTTAATGTAGAATATAAATGCACGTTAATTTGGAATTCGAACATACCTGGACAGTCATGTAGATAACTTGGTATAGTCGACAGAGGAAATCCTGTTTCAGGACCATCGTGTCCCACGCGTATTCAAGGTCACGAACAATCATGAAGAGGAGAAGGAAGAAATCAGTGGCAGATAACGCGGCCAGATAAATGGCTGAAGAATTTTGTTGTCGAACTTTTGGTGTGATCCAGACGACCAGTGAGAGAATGTTTCCGAAGAAACCGAGGGAGAACCATATAAGGCTGGTGTAGCGGTCGATCATTACTCCTGTGGGAGCGAACTCCATGAAAAGACGGGTCCAGGTGTTGTATCGATTAATGACGGAGAGGGAGGGGTCTTCTGCTGACATGTTTCCGGTGGCTGAAGATTAGCAAAGTAATACAAATAAAGATACTGAAGCTATAAGATTTATTAATGTTTTCAAAAAGTTAATAAAATGATTAATTTATAACTGATTGAAAAAATATAAATGCAAGTAATACAATAATATAAATTAAATTAGATTAACTCTGTGATTTTAATTAGTATTTTACTACTGTTAATTGTTATTTTACTACTGTTAACTGTTATTTTACTACTGTTTACTGTTTTTTACTACCGTTAACTGTTTTTTACTGCTGTTTACTGTTATTTTACTACTGTTTACTGTTTTTTTACTACTGTTAACTGGTTTTTGCTACTGTTTAATGTTTTTTACTACTGTTAACTGTTATTTTACTGCTGTTTACTGTTTTTTACTACTGTTAAATGTTTTTTTAGTACTGTTTACTGTTTTTACTACTGTTTACTGTTTTTTACTGCTGTTTACTGTTTTTTTACTACTGTTAACTGTTATTTTACTACTGTTTACTGTTTTTTACTGCTGTTTACTGTTTTTTTTACTACTGTTAACTGTTTTTTTTACTGTTTTTAACTGTTTTTTACTTCTGTTGTTAGCTTTCAGCTTAGCACATCTATACACTATGAATTTATAGGATACCTTAAATATTTACTTTAAAGACCGAAAGACCATTTATTTTATATTTTATGTATGCAAACAAAGTATACTATAGTTTGAGGTTTATATTTTCATTTAGGGGTAAACTTTTCACAAATAGAAAACTAATTGTCAATAAATACATAATTTAAAAATGTCTATCATCTATATAATATTTTACTTATAGTAATATTTTAATAATTAAAAATTAGTAAAAATAATAATAATGTCTTCTTACTATAATGAATAGTTGATAAAGGAATTTTATAAACTAAATATTCAATTTAAAGATCATATAATATACAGGAAAAACATTAAATATACTTGTTCTTCGATAAACACGCATTGCTTAGAATATTATGTGAACAAATATGAGAAGTCATATAATTTTAGAAATAATAAATTTAACAATTTATCATAATAATTAATTCCTGTTAACTATTAAAAGTAGAGAATTGTTTATGTAAATCTTTATGGGAGGTTAATGTCACTTTAGTAAATATATAGACTAGATCAATAAAGACAAAAATATTTATGTATTTTCTTTGTTTAAATTCATAAAAATAAGTGACAACATTTAAAGCCAAAAATGTCAAAAATCGGTTAATTCAAACCTTGAAATAATTGAAATAAAAAAGGATCTATGCTATGATGAGGAGTTTTTTGAAATGCAAAATACTGCATTGCTATATTGATTAAATGGCTTAACTAATGTAGCTGCAATTAGCACTGAAAGGCAATAAACTTTCCTTGGATGATAATAATTTTAATGTCGCAACCAATTCTTGTATTGGTAAATGATATGATAATAACTAAAATGTTTTCTTGCTTTTTGGACAAGAACAAAGTTTTCCATTAGAACTCACATTTATTGGAAATCCAAATCTACGATTGGAAAGATGTTAACACCCTTCCCTTTCCTTGAAGTTCTGTTCACTCTTAAAACACAAATATTTTCCCAATGAAATTGAGCTAACATACATTTGACTAACCACCTTTTTGCCTTTTTTAGCTTTAATTAATATCACTTATTTTTGTAAGAAATTAAGCTAAGAAAATAGATAAATGTGTTGTCAATATTATTATTGCATATATTGAAATTATAGATATATGCATCATTTAAATTAATAACTACTTAATTAGTTTATAATGTAATTAAATAAACTTCTTTATATTTAGACATTCTAAGATTTTAAATATAATAAAAACGATAAATATAATTTTCATAAGTGTATAATAACACGGAAATTCTGTGAAATTTGTGGTCTAATTTTTAATGTTTTTTCTCATTAATTAGCTTCCGGTATATTGTCAAATCGTAACAAACTTTCAAGATGATAAGTTCTACACGTTATTAATTCATAAATATTGATAGAATTGCATTAACTTGCAAAAACTGAAAGTGAGTATTTTGCCTTCTGGAAACTCATCATATAGGTTATACGATTAATAAAGAATGGTTGTATTGTAATGATGAAAATAAAAAAGATTGATATCCACGTCCTTTTCATTTTATTGATGTTCAGTTAGCTCTCAAACAAACATAATTTTAAAATTTAATTTGAGCTAACAATATAATTTTCTTCATTTATTTGAAGGTTTCATCTAGCCAACTTTTTGTCATTTTTGGCTATAAATAATTCAGAGAGTTAATCAGAAAGATGTAATTGTTATTAATTTGTAAATTCAAAAGTAACATTCATTATGCTATTTGCTTCAATCACCCAATGTTGTTTAAATTTTTGCTCATAATATAAACGAGTTTAGCGGGGGTTGAGGATCAATCTTATATTACCAATTAGTGCTCTCATAATTCTCTCAAGATAAATCTTTTTCAATAATACGAGGATGTAAAACTTTTCAAAACCATTCAATTTCACAAGGAAACAGTTTGGCAATATATTTTCCAATATCGATTACAAAGAAATATTAAATCTCAATGATTGAAGAATGGAAATTGGTGTTTGTTGACCTATTTCAACAACAGGAGTGCAGATTTAATCACGGTGCTAGCAATCCAAAAACTATAAACTGTGAAGAGTTTTTCTATAAATTCGATCATAATAACTGAGATATTTTTAGATCACTCACACTAAATACACTACACGTTCTCGGATTTCTACTCGGAATGTGAGTAAATAAATCTATTTAAGTGTAGCTACCATGAATGAGTAAATAAGACTATTTAGAGTAGCTACCATGTATGAGTAAATAAGACTATTTAAGAGTAGCTACCATGAATGAGTAAATAAGACTATTTAGAGTAGCTACCATGAATGAGTAAATAAGACTATTTAAGAGTAGCTACCATGAATGAGTAAATAAAACTATTTAGAGTAGCTACCATGAATAAGTAAATAAAACCAACTGAATTCTCTTTCTTTAACTTAATGTGAAAATTTGATTGTATAATTTTATAAAAACGCAAATTATGAATCAAAAAATATTTAAAAAAAACTATTTTAAGAATTTTTTTCGACTAAAAAAATATAAAAAAGTTAAAACTTAAATAAAAATGGTAATTGTAATTATAAACTGGTTTTATCTCACTTAACACGTTTTGCAGTCATGCATAAATTTAAGATAAAGTTTTTAAAAAACATTTTCAAAAACAAAATCATATTATTATATAATCAATATAATATATTTTGACATCCTTTATATTAGAATTTCAAATATTAGTTTTAATTTTAAATATGTAATATTGAAAGAAATTTAATTACCCACGTAAAGTTCAAATTATATTTCTTTATGCATAAACTTTATTTCATTAAGTTTTATAATGGAAAAATATTTTTAAAAATCATTTATTTGAATAACATTCCATTCGATATATAATTTCAAATCATACTTTAATCACTAAAAAAATTAAACAATTTTTGACCTTTGTTTTTAATGTTACTGATTCATCTATTAAATAAATTCCTGTAAAGAATTCCATACAGTTGTAAGATACATTCCATATAATAAAATAGTAGCCTTAACGAATATATAAAACATGCTACTTAGAAAGAGAAAAAGCTAAATTTAAATTGTGAATCAATTTAATTGGGTCAATAAAATCCTTTTTTCTATAACAATTTAATTATATATTGTTTCTGTGATATAATTGAAAGAGATTTTCTTATTTGTAAAGCTTTTCTTAAAATAATTTGATAAAATTAATTTATCGATGTTTTTCGCGGTGACCTTATCTATTCCGTCCGTACATTTTATATTATAGACTTAACAATTATTACGCGGATAATTTCAAATAAGGAATAGATGCAGGGAAGGTTCAACTAAAAGTAATCATTAATTTAGCGCTTTTGATATATATTTTGCTTTATTAAATCCGACATTATGAAATTTTATATAAAGAGAGCGTAGCGGTTTAATTTACACGAAGCGGTTAGTAGTATTTAATAAAACTTATAATGTGAAAGTGAAACACCATTTTCGTATTGTCAAGTAAAAATAAAATAAAATAAGAAAATTTTGTGTTAAAAATTTAATAATATTTAATAAGTAAAAAATTCTTTTGTCTTTATAATTTATTGAACGGTATATTATTGTGTATAAAAAAGTAAAGTAAAGTAAAGTAAAGTAAAGTAAAGTAAAGTAAAGTAAAGTAAAGTAAAGTAAAGTAAAGTAAAGTA
>JAUZNC010059014.1:0-10615 GCA_034780395.1 Vannuccia rotundouncinata
TTCATTTAATTTATTCAGCATTCTTCTCAATCTCATTCCTCCTTTCCCTCCTTGCGGGCTCCATCTTTCTATCCCCTGCACACACAGCTCCCATAAAAGAGCTTCTTCCTTCATCCATTTCCTTACAATCCACTTTAACCATCTCGTTTAAATCTTCTCATGTTTCTTTATAATTTCATCAACATATACTCACGGTTTCTATTCCTTTTTACTTGTGATTTTCATTTTCTCAATAAAACGGTTATATTATTATTATTATATATGTTTTTCTACAAATATCTCTAGCTCATATAATGAGTTGTCACTCTTGTGTCTCTAATGGTTACTTTTTATATTGAATAGTTTGTAACTGCATTATATCGAATTATCATAATGGAGTGAAATGGAGTCAAATAAATGAAACAACGTCATCATTTCGAATATATCGCTACCATAGATACCTAAATTGATGATCAAATAGAAGTCTGTCTGTCTGTCTTTTCGAGTTAGGTAATTTATATATTATTGATGGGTGGTCGATGTCATTTTAAGTTTTTTGAAATATGAACAAAAATTGTTTCACGATTTGGAAATTATTTTTGATTTTGTCAACTGACTTTTCCTAACAATAAAGCTAACGTCAACACATAAATATTTTATTTTCATCAGCATAACCATAAAAAATACTCATAAAGTTTCAAATAATGGGTGTTTTAGTTTCACTTTACAAATTTGAGATCACAATAATTTAAACCTACGTAGTAGGTTGTTAGCTCAATGTTTAAGAACTTGAGGGCAACCTATTGCAACACTGTATTGGATAAGCACAAACTAGGCATTTTTGACATCGTTATCATAAAAAAACTGAAAGAGGTGTCGACATAATTTTATATGCTTTGGATAGTGCCGTCGCAACACTATCAGTATTCCAAATTTCCCGTTGATGTCTTTTAAAAATATTTAGTTATTGACTGTCAAAAATCGGCATTTTTCGTAAATTTTCTTCTTTTTCAGACCCAATAACTACCCCTAAACTTCAACCGATTTTGATTTTTGTTTTAATATACATTAGAAATGGGCTGAATTTGAATAAAATAAAATAAAAATGTAAATTTATTTAGCTTTTAATCTAAAATTGGTCGTAAAACGATCATTTAAAAGCATTTTTAACATTATAAACGTACTAATTGAAAACTGCACCAACTGCATCCAATTCGAGGTTTATATAAAAAGGAATGAACATGGATTGTAAATTTGTTTTACTAATACCATTACCATCAGTTTAAGTATTCTAAAATTGGAAGCAATTTCTACATTTCTACGCACGGTGACCTATTTATAAATTTAGAGAGAATCTATATAATCGTCCAAAGTGCACAGTTATAAAAACATGTTTGACAGTTTACTGTTCATTGTCATTAAAATCGATCGCTTTTCTAGCCAGTACAGTTTTGAATGATATTTGCGACAGGGGGAGACAGACCAAATATGGGGCTAGATACTGCTGCTATATCGGTTGTTTATTTATAATAAAATTAATACCACATCTGATTTTAAACCTTTATTCAAGATTATCAAGATTATATTTATTGTATGAAACGTCTGTAATCAAATTTCTTTAGAATTTGTGTTATCTTCAATAAACGTTTAGTTTGTGTGTAGAAAATTGTAGGAAACAGTAATTTATACATTGTATTGTTAAAACATTAAATTAAATCCAAATCAAAAATTTTTACTCTTGATGGTGTGATCAGTAAGTCGAATCTTGATATGAATCGTGGCAAGAAAATTTGTTAAACATATTTTATATCTTTCAAAATATAAATTTAAATTTCCTAATCACTAAGATCAAAATGATTCTTCACATTAAATATCTTCATATTCAATGACCTATATATTATAAACATAATTGATTTTTTGTCGTTTTTTTATGTTTTATTACAGTTGTAGATCATTTTTAGATGTACTGTTCCAGGAAACTATTTTTAAAAATAAAATGAAGATCAAAGATGTCGCAACCGTATTACAGCAATACGAAGAACACAACATCTTAAAGAAAATATTAAAAACGTAAAATTACAAAATATAAAATTTTAAAATATTTTTTAGTTCAGCAGGAATAAAATAACGCAAGTTTTGTAATTAGCATCTAATTTTCCTGAATGCTAGGAATTTTATCAAATTTTTGTTCAATTAATTTATAAAATATCTTTTAACAACCATCAAAAAGTAATATTTTAATTGTCACAGATGACCAAAGTTTCATGGAATATTCATAATTTTTATCCCTTTATATAAGTTTTTATGATAATATTTCTCATTGAATTTATTAAAAATAATTTCTACATAATACTACCCCTTTAATTAATACATAATATCTCCGATCGTTCTGAAATATCATTAAAATTTAGAGTAGATAAGTCAAATTTCACAAGATTATTTGTCAACTTTACAAAAATATAAATAAAAGTAGAAATAGCAGTTATAAAAATTGCTTTTCCTAGATTACGGACAGTTCGGCACTGTAGTTTATATCCTTATTTATATATACTACGTAACCGACAGTAATTAAAAAGGCTAAATAATGCTTGTTTATCCGTATTATTATTAAATATATTGGAGTTCTGTTGTACCAGCTGACATTATCTCTCTTGATTAATATTTGTGACTTACAAGTAATTAAAATAAAATTGGAAATATATTGTAAATAAAGCATTTTCAAGCGCCAACAACAATTTTTACTAAACGAAAACACATTTCTCTTTATGTACAACTATGACGAAAGTATTATTGATTTTTTGTAAATATTTGTAGGATTGGACTAAATATATATCGATATTTTATAGTCGCTTTATCATATTAATATTAATGCTCGTTAGAAACATTGAAATGTTAATACAGAATAAATAAAGTTTTAGTTATATAATTAAAATTATATAAAGTTATATATAATATAAAATGTTCATTTAATAATTAAAGATTGATAAGATCTTCACAATGATACCTCTCTGGCGTGCCAAATAAGCTGGAGGGTTGTAATAATCAGGAGGGTCCATGAATTTAAAAAATAAAATAATCGGGGGTTTGTAATAAACGCGGGGGGGGAGGTAATCAAGTTCTTAAAATTAAATAACCAGGGGGGGCTGATTAAAAAGTTTAAAAAAAATAAACGGGGGGGGGGCGGTTTCCTATTTTCCTCCCATTCCCTAACCCCAGCACCCGCTTATATATTATTTATCTAGACAGGCAAACTGACCAATATTCAATAGTAATACACGTACCTCCGCGGAGGAATATATATCTATATCGATAATAAATACTAAATTCATGGGATTTATTAATGCATTTCAAATATATGCGGTATTTGTTTCGTTTAAAAGAGAGTAATTCAATCAATATATAATGATCAAAAGCCTATTAAAATATATAATATTGATTAAATACCCTCTTTAAAACGAAACTAATACCATATAGAATTGCAATACGATCTGGAAGTTTTTTTGATCAGTTTGTCGGTCTAGATAAATAATTTATAAGTCAATGGTTATTATTAAAATTTACGTTTAAATTTGATAAATAAATACCGCTAGCATTACAAACTATCGGCAACCTCCTTTCTATTGCTAGATAACCGAGTGTCGGCAACCTAGACACTTCGTATAAAAATATAGCACTAGAATAATATTCTTCATAAAATCGATCAAATAATTAATGACATTTAGAATGTGGTCTGAGTAAGGTAAAATTTTAACTATTACACAAACGTTTAGGAAAAGACTCCTTCTTTGTAAATGTGTGAGTTTTGCTTTTAATTAACACGTTTTATTAACCTCTGATAGGTTACTGACCCAGTGACTCCAGTTTAGTTGAAAACGACTGCTCAAATGATTTAATGAATTAATAGAAACTTTTCAATCGATTGAATTAATTTGAAATATTTCAAAATACTACTACAAAATTTAAAAATAGTCACTCACTTAATAAATAAAAATTAGTAACTATCGCTTCATTTAAACAGTATTGCAATTAATTAAGTTCAGAACGCACAAAGCAGTCGTAATAAAACTTTGATATCGATTACTGTCTTAAAAATCTAGAGTAATGGGAAATATCAAGACGTCTATACTTTCAAATAGTAGATATTAATTTTCTAACTATTTCGGACACTTTCTTTTATTAATAAACCCTAATTCTACCGAGAGCCCTATATATATATATAATCTATAATAATATGATCCCTCCACTCATATAAGCCCTCTGTCTAGTTTGTAATTGTTAAAATTTACCTTTTTCTAAAGGGGCTCGATATGTAGGAGGAGTTTTCAGGAGTGGGCCATATGGCCATCTGACTTCATGCTAAATCGTGTAATTACACCATAATTAACTAATAGCTCAAATATTGTGGCAACATTTTGTACGTTTAATTATGAATTATTTCTGTAATGTTATGTACAGTTTTATAAATTTGTAAACACGTGGTTTAATTTGTAAAAGGATTTGGTATTTTAAAAATTGTTGCATTTTCGTTAAATATTCTATTTACTATTTATAAACAGTTAACAATAAAAAAAGATTAATAAACAGATTACTAATATTATCAATTCTACAATAAATAACAATGTTCAAATTATTTGTCAATACAATGAATTGAATTATACATTTTTGGAAATTGCATAATTTTCAGTTTTAAACAAAAATCATAAAAAATATATTATTATGTGAGCCGGAACATTTTTAAATGTCGAGTTTTACTCCAGATTACCGAAAACAATTTTGTAAGGGCTCTCTGGGTTTTCATTGTAATCATAAAAAGAATTCGCAAACTCCACTTCAGTTATTTCCCCGTTTTTGTCTGTATCAATTACGTCGAATGCAGCCTCTGCTTCAGAAGGCGTCATCTTGTAAACATGAACATACATTGGTATGTGCTCGTCCTGTAATATAAAATATATCGTTCTATTTTTACTTGTTATATATTAATATTCGTAAAAAATAATTAATTTTATAAGTTATTAAGTTAAATTTCGTTTTAATTTCTAAATAAAAGATTACAATGTCTATTAAAGATTATATTTCCAATTATACAATATAATAACAAGATTATTACTCGGGGTTATGGCTCGTCGTTAAATCTACATCTGATTACAGAATTCTGAAGCGATATAAAATTGTTCACTTGGACGAACAACGGCTAAACTGTTTACGAATGAGATGTTTCATTTTATTCACACAGTTCATCTTGAAACAGGGCAACCTGGACGAGACATAATGTATAATTTTTGAATAATTTTAATTGTCTGCCTATCTCTCTGAAACACCCTCATACACAGAAATTTTTATCATTGGGTACACTACGCGTAGTGACATAGGCAAAATTTCGTCAATACGCGAATTATCCAAGTGTTTGATCAATACGCGTATTGACAATCAATTTTGTTAGAACGGGTATACTGACTAGTCAGATTTATGCGTTCTGATTTATTTCTGGTATTAACGTTGACATGATATAATATAATATATATATATACATACTTACCTTACGAATTATTCCGTCACCATCGATATCATATAATTTGAATGACATCGATATGATTTCTTTACTCTGAGTCATCAATTTTGTTGTAAAAGTGGGAGGCTTTGCTGATGAAATCCTCCTCTGTGACTACATCATTATCAGTGGAACCCTTAAAAAATAATTCGAATATCTTGAGGAATTCTTGACGCATTATATCAGATTTCTCCTTTTCCAATTTGAAAACTTCAGACATACCATCGGCTATTGCAACGAAATCGTCCATCGTCACCACACCATTTTTGTTGGAGTCGTAGAATTTAAATACTTTACGCATTTTACTCTTCCAAAAAGCTGTACCAGTGATAGGAGGCAAGGATTTGATTGCAGAAAATTGTTCTTGTGATGTATTCATTTTTGGTTAGGTAATTGCTATACGAAGATTGAAACTTGTAATTACAGTATGTATAATCAGGCTAAAACAAAATTGAAGGGACTGTTAAAACTTTGCTTACTGTAACTAAATTATATCCGAGCTTACTTAATTTGCGTGTGAAAAATAAAATATATAGGTTTTGAAGAAACACTTGAAGAGGATTAAGAGTTAATTAATTAATCTTACTATGGTACATATTTGAGTTACATCTGAATAACACGAACACCCTTACATTCATATAAAATAGAAGATAAGAACATCTACTCAGTTCCATTGTAGGCTGTGATCTAATAAGATCCAACCCTGGATCCAATAATTAATGACTCATATAAGTATCGAGTTAGCTTGTGAACAATGGTTAGAACCCCATTTAGTTGATTATATATTATTTATACAATGTTTTATAATGTGCGTTATTCCATATGTTATGTATGAAATATATAAAACATTCAGTGTATGTACCTATTCATTGGCACTCAAAAAGGATTAGGATTTCATATTATAATTTTTAAAATGATAAGTGTGTGGGTGACATATTAAATACTTGTGTTCACTAGCACTACATTATCTTTCTGAGTAAATCATTTAACATATTATCAATAATTTATTATTACAACGCATAATTACTACAAAATTAGAACTATTAAATACGTATAGGGGATTGGGAGAGAGATTGTTATTTCTTAGTATTATTGGGAGGTTAATTGGAGTATTGGGAGGTTTATTGGAGTATAATTGGGAGGTTAAACATTTAAATCTCAAATGATAAAGTTACTTTTCCTTATCTATATTACCCTACTTTAAATTAGCTTATAGGAGGGGCTACAATAAGTTCTCGGACTCTCTATCTAAGCAATACCACTTACACACACGTATAAGATATAAGATTAGATTTAAAAGTAAAAATGTGTAGTCCGAAATAAGTTGACGTCATCGTAGTATAGGTAAAAAACGGTTAAAGTTTAAAGACGCGGTTAAAAATTAATTCAACAAAGTTGTTCACCACAAGCTGCAACTCTGAACTGTTCTTGTTAACTTCCTTCTGTAAAATATTGCAATAAAATTATTTTGATTTATTTTACAATTACTTATTGTTATTAGTTGTAATTTTAATTTTCTTTCTTTATATAATGATTGCTTATCTTGACAACAACAGCAAACATTTGCAATATCTATAACGTGGAAAGTTTCAGAAGTGCTTGCCGGAACGGTGTAGACAACAATGGACTGAGGTGACATAACTTTGCAAACTGTCCACCACCATGATTATTATTTATAAAAGTTTTACAATAAAATGCAAAGTTCTGTTAATTATTGCACAATACAAAATATAGAAAAAAAGACAGCTGTGCCACCCTGTTGTTAAAACATTTTAATTTTTTTTATCCTTGTTTTCTTTATTTTAATTTGTTATATTTTTCTTTTATATAATTAATTTTAAATAACAGGGTTAGATTTTTACTAATAAAAATTGCATTTATTTTTCGTGAAAATGATTCTATGTTCTTTTAATTAATCAAATATTTTAAAACAACTTAAAACAAATACACTTGTCAGTTTCTAAGGGATTTCATAATTTATAAGCACTCAACTCGTTTGATAGAATACTTAAGAGATATTACCAGAAATATTATATCAACAATTTGTTTAAACAATTCAAGATATGGGTAAATATTGATTATATACAAAATTACATTTTGCTTATTTAAGTCATAAAAAATGTATTTTATAAGGACAGAAAATTTAGAAAGGTTGGACTGGACCCATACAAAGTAGAATTAAACTTGGTGCACATTTCACAACGATAAAGTGTAGAACCTTCTTTTGGAACATAATGCATCGATAAGAACCAACCTTCATATCGGGGATTATCGGTAGAAACTTCGCCTCGACTATGGTATCAGAAGTAGCGGCCATTGTAATGGAGAAAGAGACTTGGAGACAAACGATGGTAAGAATTGCGGTTGATTGGAATGAGTAAGAGAGACGTCAAACTTGAAAATAAGAAAGAAAGAAAATATTTCCACATCCACAGACTCGTCCCATGCAAGGCGATAACATAAAATAATATAAATTAAAGTATGTGTACGCATGGTAATATTATTTTAGAACTTTGCATTGCTATACTGTGTCTCATTAATCAACTAGTTAAATATTGTAAAAATATTTGCAATATGTACTTTTAAAAATAGTTATAATTTATTTAAATTAGGAAAAGTTAAAATTTATCAATTTTGAATTTTAGAAAAGATTGTTTTGAAATTCGAATTTTCTATATGCAACATAGTACTAAATTAGCCTTGATAACTATAATTAATCAAGTTTCCTCTTGACCAATCAGATTTGAGTATTTGAGTTCTTTGTGTGGTAGACCTCCACCTTACCTACTATTAATATCTCAAAGAGAACTATTGAAAATGTATTATATTTACTATTTTATACAGTTTTGAAGATTTAAAAATAAACTTTTATTTATATAAAATAAGAAAAATACTAAATTTATTAATATTTAATACTAAAAAAACTACATAAATAATATACAAATTAAATAAATAGATTTAATAATTAATTTCTATAGTCAGAGTTAGTACAACAACAGTTAATTGTATTCATGAATTTAGATGGCAATCAGATGTAGTATAATTAAATTATATCCATTTAGTATAGTATGTTTAAAATCATTTTATTGCAAACAAATCACATAAAAAAAATTCAATAATTTATGGTTTGTATTACAGAAAGAGTAAATTACATTAAAGAAATGTTACATTTAAAATAGTATTATTATGATATCTAATTTGTAAAGTAAAACATAAAATATCTATTATTTAAAACTTTATGAGTATTTTTATGGGTATTTTGATGGAAATAAAAGCTTTATTGTTAGTCAAAAGTCAGTTAACAAAAGGAGAAAAAATCTCCAAATCAAACAATAATTTTTGTTATTTCATAAAACTTAAAATGTCATCGACCATCCATCTAACTCGAAAAGACAGACAGACATCTATTTCATCATCAATTTAGGTAACTAGGGTAGCGATATATCCGATATTATGACGTTGTCTTTAACAGTTAATTTGTTGACATTTTTATTATAAAACACCAATTATGACAATTTAATAATATGTTTATAAATTATCATTATTGTTAAATGACAAATACAGATAAAAACTTTATGAAGTATAGATTTTCAATAAAATATGTAATATAAATAAAACACAATATTAAAATATAACAAAATTAAATAAAACAAGGAATGAAAGTAAAACGAATTTTGATAAATAATGAGATAAAGAAAAAGAATGAACAATATTAGATTCTCTGAAATATGCAAAAACGAGCTTGCGGAAAATACAGTAAAAAGAATTGACACAGAATTATTTATTATGACAATCAAAACATGTTGCTTAGATGCTGGGATAGTGTGTGAGTATATCAGCGATGGTCACATTAAGAGTCCTCTTCACTTGTCGAAGCAAAAATCAGAAGTTGGAAAATATCTGATGATCACTTGTGATCGCTTTGAATTTTCTGCTATAATTAACTATCTTAGATCTTTTCAACAACAGAAATTGTCTTTTTATATTGACGGAGAGGAGGTATACAGTTACGAATGATCCATCCAAATCGTTCTTCCATCAAAAGACTGTAATGCAATCCTTGTAAGCGATAATAAAGTGGAAGTGTAGAGCTCAGCTTCGACAAATTTTCCCCCATCACAGCTATGATCATATTTAGAAGACACAGAGCCACTAAGAGCACGTAAATGATGTGAATAATGGCAACTGTGTAATCCCAATTATCCTCAAATGGAACTATATTTAGAGAAACTTTTAGAGTACTGTAAATTGAAATAAAAAAGTCACCAAAAGAATTTGGTAACTGATTGTGTAGACTGCATTGAAATAAAAGTGCAAATATAAATATGCTGTACAGATAAATACCAAGAAGAGCTCCAAATGAACTCACTGTTAATCGCATCATGAGAACAATTGAAGCGATTCCGTACGGGAGAAGGATTTCAATGAAAAAGAAGTTGGACAGATATGATGATATTATAAATCCATAAAGCAAAGAATTAACATCCAGTCCTATTAAATTTCCTGTGAAGATTCTATACAAAAAATAAAAAATTAATAGCATTGCCAGCCAATCAGATAAAAATCGAAGGATTCGGTACCAAAAAGTTCCGATGAAAAACTTTTCCGACAAGCAACCGCCAGAATGAAGAAGTCGATTTATTTTATTTCGTTTACGGGCTACAAAATGTATTATTTCAAATACATTGAACATTTGTATAATAATTGTGGCAATACAAATAGGATATAAATGCTTCTTAAAAATTACATCAATTTTTGACCAATCAAAGCTTTTAATTATCACACTTTTGTTTCCAAAAATAGAGATGTTGTTGTAAAAATCGTTCCATAGTTCTATTCCATTCACTATTTCAATCGCTGGATGTGTACCAATAGATATTGGAATACCAATAATGCAAATCCACAGTCTTATTGCAACCCAAACACATAACAGAACATAAGCTAACATACTTTGGCAACTTGTCCATTGCTTCATCAGGGGATCTTGCAGGAGATTCGAGTTCTTAAGATCTTCGACAAAAGAAGTGGGAATATTTCTCAAAAATTGAGGTGGTGAAACGTCAAATCTTGATTGTGGATGATTTGGCA
>JAUZNC010059015.1:0-10613 GCA_034780395.1 Vannuccia rotundouncinata
ATTCGTTCATCATCCTCATAATCTTCTACCGATCGACGAAGACGGCGCTGTTGCCAGTGGTAAGGGTCTTCAAGTAACAATATAAAGATAATTACGATTAATCAATATGTTATCGACGGATTTTTGATAACACTGTACAACTTTTGTAAAAACTAAATATAAATTCAAAAATAATAAATACTAGTTAAATTATATATATATATAAGTAATTGAGAACAGACGAGACGCGTATGCTATACGAGATTATCTGCCGAGGGCGAAGTACGAGGCTAGCGGCGAGTCCTGTTCTCTGCTTTATCAAATTTTATTTAAGCGGATGAAAAAAATTATTATCAACCAATATTTACCAAATACTGTATAATTATTACTCAGACCATTTGTGTAACGAATAATACTCAATTATATTCAAGGCGTAAATACAGTTTGATTTAAATTCACGAGAGTACCATTCACATTTAACGAAATGATTCTCTAATTGCGTGATGGCCCACTTATAAATCATTTGCAAAATGAGTGAATTACAGAGTGATTTAGTAGATTTCTTGCGGAGCCAAGTTGGATGAGACAAATGTGGACGACAATGAGGAGACCGAGTTTAGATTCTCAGATGAGAGCAAAGAAACGATCAAGACACTAACAGTAAAAAAATATTGCTCAAAATACTGCAAGAAAAATAACCTACGTTTTGAATTTGTGGAGGAGTTGGGTGATCGAAAATAATAAAAAGGTAAAGCTGTCTTTGAGAAAAGTTCTAGAAAAGAGAATTGAAGCTTTTAGTGAAGCAGAACTGAATGAGTGGATTCCATACTTTCTCGTAGAAATACGAACACTGAATGGAATTCCATTTAAAGCAAACAGTATTCTACAGTTTCTTTTATGCTTACAGACACATTGTAAAGTACACAGTGAAGAATAAGATTCGAAATTCAGTCGATTCTATAAAGAAAATTCGGCAAAAAGAGGACCGCGGAAACAATCCACAAAAGGCGTGTATCTTCACTGAGGAACAGGAAAACTTTTTATTGGAAAATTCTGTTTTGGGAGATAGTAGAGACAATTAGTGAGTACACTCGTTTTTGTTCTTGCGATACGCATAATGCTCAGAAGTGGAGAATAAAGAAATATTCGCTTCGATATGTTTCAGTTCGATGAATCTAGTTTCACCTATACGGAGTGTTCTTCGAAAAACAAACCTGGTGGATTAACCCATAAAAGCAAGAAGCCAAAACAGACTAAAATTTTGAAACTTAGGTACAATGGTGATTCAAGCAAGTCTTAAGTCGATGTCCTGTTCTACTAATGAAGAAGTATGTTACCGCTGTTCTGCATTCTGTTTCGTTACCACATAAATAGAGAACATTAATGACAGCTCCATGCACCAAAAGAAGACTGGTATGATAGTCTCGATCATGCTTGGGTGTTGTCTTCTTATCGGGAACACTCCGAAGAGCTAAACTTTCGATTGCGTCTACGATTTCCTGCACATCAACAAATTCAAATAAATATTTAACAAAGACTGATTTTAATTTGTGAAGTTTTTCAACATTATAATTATTGTTATCCAAATAGTGGTTATCTATTTGGTCTTGAAAGAAGGTATGTATATTATAAATAGCGTTAAATCAAGAGGTACAACTCCAAATATTATGATATTTAAAAAAAATAGTTAAGTGAACTACCAACAATCTCAAAAAGACTTTATTTAATTCGTAAATAGTCTGATATAATTTAATTAATATCATTTAACAACATTAAAAACATTTAAATTAGGAATGTCAGTTATAAAGAAATTGAAATAAAGAACACAGAACTTATTATTGATTGCATATCACTTATTATAAGCACGAAATAATAACAATAAATTATTCTTCAATACCGGTAAAGGTGGAGTTGTGTATCCAACAAATTGAGCAGCTGTTCGATGAAGGATACCTATAGGAATATTTTCCAGAAGGTTTAGAATATTCTGGAAGCAATCTCTGCGTTTGAGAATATCTGATTTGAAAAAAGAAACATTTGATTAATTAAGATTGCATAATAATGACATAATAATTTCAACCAAACGATCCTTAATATCTTCTACACGAAAACATAGACGTTGGTACTGGGGCCAATTCGTAGAACAGAACATCTTTGATATCTACATCACGCCCACTAGCCTGTAGCCATATGACCCTGGAGTAGATTACATTCATGTCGTACACGTACACTTTAGTACTTTCCACATTGGAATGTTTCTTTGCAGCCACCATGGTAGTCACGATCTTGTGAATTGTTTCATGTAAGCCACTAGGTAATTTTTCTCCAAATTCGCACATCTGTTCGAATCTTTTCTGCACATCCTCCTGCGCATTCACTCCCGGGGTTCAATGTAGACCAGTTGCAATGTTCGCTAGATCCTCTGGATGTTTGTCAGGATCTAATGGATCGATACACTTTTCAAACTTCGTCCTTATGGCTTCTCGGTCCTTTTTGACATTTTCTATCCGTGTCTTCTTTTCTTACTTATGTCCATTGTCCTGGTCTCTAGAGTTTTCAATCATTTCATCCAGAGCAGCCTTCACAGTTCTACATGTATGAAGACTCAATGCCCAGACCTTGAGCGTATCCGGCTTCAAGGTTATTCCTATGATGCCATTTGGGGCATGGCCCTATCTCATAAAAGTTGTTTCAATAAACGTGTCACTCCACAGCCCGCGCTGGTAAAGGTACTGCATTGAAGGTTCTGAAAGCTGGACACTCACTATCCCTTTTAGGGGTAATTGATTCTTCCATAGAATCAGTGATTGCGCGGGCAACCACATTCATGTCAGCTTGTTAGATCAATATTCTACAACTTAATCAATGTCCGAAACACGCTTGAGGGTATGGACATCCAAAATGGGTTAGGCCTCCGCGGCACCACCAAAACTGTTCCCTTCCTCCTACACGTGAGACCTTTGAAGAAAATGTAAGAAGGGCCCATAACCAAGCCATTGTGTGGCATTCACTGGAAGATAGCAATCCGCCTGAACTTGATGCAGAAATGTTCGGATGGATGAAAGACTCGAAACTGAAGACGCTACAACCGGTTCCCCTTCCCGAAAATGTAGAACTTGCTCCAGAAACTGTCATGCGTATGATCAGATGTGGATGCAAGAGTGACAACTTCTGCAAGAACGCGTGCGTGCAGCTGCACAAGGGACGGTTGAAATGTTCAATATTCTGTGCTTGTTTGGGTGCAGATTGCAGGAATCTTACTTAGCTGTCTTAATTACCGTACCACTAACTAACTCAATGTTTGGAAAACAAACATTTTTAATGATTTTCTGTAGCTGGAACCATTAATACTTTTTTAATTACTATTCTTGTATATTATAATTCAATCAACATATAATATAATAGTGAATTTGTTTGTTTTTGGTTTAATTTTGTAATACGGCAGCCATATTGGCGCCATATTTGATTTCCCTATGATGCAAGCCCCAACCAGTCAAATAAATAGTTTCAATGGATTCCTTGCTCCTATAAAGATATGTTTAGACACCAAAATTATCATCCTAGGTCAAATTCTAACTGAGTTATAGTGAGTTATTTGAAACGGCAGCCATCTTGGACGCCATCTTGAATTTCTCAAAACGCTCAAGGGTGCCCGGAGTGCACCCGGCAGATTGTGAAAGAGTAGACACTGGGCTGCCAAAATCAATCAAAAAAAAAAACTTTGCATGAAATTTCCAGGTTCAACAAAAAAATGGATTTGGCAACCGGACTATTTATTTCTGGACTCTGAAATAGATTTGTTTAAAATCTACGAGCGAATTATGATAATATTTCCTTCCAATTTGAATATAAAACTGTTAGATTAATTACAAAATTTAAATCGAAAATTATTTTTAATGTATATACATAAATATAAAATGTGATAATTTTGACTTTAAAGCTCAAATATTTATCATCACTCCTAATTTAGCCGTCGCTATTTTTCAGAATAATTTATTTATTCGGTATGGAAATTGTGTTCACTTTCGAATATGAAAATGTAATAGGACAATTTATAATTACAATAAGAAATAAGTAGCATTAACAAAATCGCATTAAAATTTCTGCATTATCTTTGATTTTTTCAAAAATATCATTTGCATAAAAATTATATATTATAAAGTTAAAGTTATTAACCAGTTTACCAGTGGAACTTCCAGACGATTTTGAATAAGTGGATGAGGCCTCTCTTCATTGGTGCAGGCAGTTTCCAGAATATCCACCAGTTCAGCATGACCTCGTGTCTTCATGTGGATACCTGGAACATTTTTTTCGATGTCTTCGGCACTATTGTCTATAGACAGATTAGCCCCCCGGCCCATTACTGGCGGACGTAACATTTGGAAGCTGATTCAAGAAAAATTTTCTAAAGAATTTAAACTGACTCAGAATTGTTAAATATTAACATCGAAAAGTGTAAACTTTATATTTCTTATAGCTTACGTATTTACACTTATTTTATTTAATAAATCATATTTTTAGATTTTTTTTATATTTCAACTTGTAACGATATCAACTATTACAATTAGCAAAAATTATTTTTTAATATTTACAAAATTTAATTATTTGATAATTTAATAAAAATTAAAATATGTTTATACAATTGTTATGGATTCGGTGAAAACCATTTCAAGATGTGCGGTCTATATTTTCTGTGTGCTCAATTGGATATTTGTACTTTGGTAATTAAAGTAAACATATTTGTGAGCCATAAAACAAGTTTGACATTCTAAAATGATATATTGTTAAACAAGGTACCCTTTTAAGAGAGTATACTCACCCAAGTGGAACCTTGTGATAAGCGCTAACACTCTGCATCATCTCGACCTTGCGTGGTACACCCATATGATGGTTCACAGTAATTACTTTGGATGTTAACGCTTCAGCATGTTACCGAGAGGGGTGGCGGAGTGACCAGTATGAGTCTTGGTGAAAATTGTGTCCTGATCGGTCCGATCTTGTGAATAAAGCGCTTGGTGTGAAAAATTTGTGAAAAAATGTTTGATTCTGTTTTATTAATAAACAATGTTAAGTTAGTTATATATATTTACCATAGTACATAGCTTGAAAGAAGGCGTTTTCAAAGACTTCCAGCCACTATACTCTTCTAAAATTTTGGAATTGTTTATTATGTTATATTATTATAATATTATGTATTACCCGGGGCGAGTTTTTGGGGACGCGGTGGCCCAGAGGTTATAACGTTGGACTGCCAACCTAATGGCAGTCTGTGTGAGTGGTTTCGAACCCCGGCTCGGACCAAAAATTACTTACCTCGTCCCTGGCTGACAGCTGTGTCAGTCGTTTGCTGCGAGCCCCGAAAGGGTTCGTGTTGTATGCTACTTGTACTCTTTGTGCGTCTGTCACTCAGAAAATATAGCTTATAAAATAAATAAATAAATTACAGAATACTATTAAAACAATATTGACGTAAGCCTTTATTCATTTTATTTGTACATAAATGTGACAATTTACGCCATTAAGTATTAATTTTTTTTATTAATTACAAGAATGCTATTTACTATTTACTTTTATAATTTTTCTGTCACGTCACGCTTTGAAGACTAGTATTTTTGGTATTGGTGGTATTTTTAGTTCAAATATACGTTTGGAATAACTTGTATATATGGCTTGTATAAAACTTTGAAATAAATCTAGATACCTACAATCTTTAAATTTTAACAGTTTAACATTGATGAATGCCTTAAATAGTATTTGAATCTTTTGTAAATAACTAAATAATACATAAAATATGTTTTTCAATTATTTGTTTTTGTATTATCATACAGTATGCGTTTTACAATTCCAGTTTATGCAATAATAAGATATTTATAACAAACACATTACAATATTTATCATCAATTACGTTTTATTTCTCATTCTACTAAATGAATTTACAAAATAATATTCTAAATCCTATTTTTGAGTGAAGTGGAGTGTTTATACATGAAAAATATAATAAAAAGTGGCATATTAAAATATATTGTTATAAGGTAACATTTATTCTTTATAAGGTAGTCAAAAATAATTCCTTTAAAAAACTACGAATATATAAGATTCAATAAATGGTATGTTTTTAGCAAACATGTGTCAAGTGAAGCAAGGGGGGGTTAATTATATAAAATTATAGGTCCATGCAATGTTTTAATTTGTTATTGAGGAAAAAGAGTTGGTCAAGGGTCCGTTCGCTTTATATTCCAAAAATGGTTGAAACATTTAGAATCATTAAAATAATAAATAAATTGTTGGAATATCAGGATTTTTATTTTGAACTAACCATATTATATATATTTTCTTAATTATAAATTAAATACTCAAACTATGTATCTGTAATGCGTGCATTAATAAATATTTTATAACTAACAATTCATGATTAATTACGATGCATTCTTGTTAGATAGTTTGACAGATTTGGTGCTATTATGTATGTGTCGTTTTAATGCACGTATTCCAGAGTTGGTACTAAGAATTTTAACCAATACGATGCTTTCTGAATTCAGGTATGTTGGTAACGGAATTGAGATTCAGTATATTTTATTCATTTCCATTAACAACAGCAGAAATGAAATGAATAATTTTTATCCTTTGTCAAGATTTAAATTGTTGGTTTACATAGGCATTCTACTCTGTTTAGGAGTTATTGATCATGGATACTCCATGGTGGTTTATAAAGAATGCAAAGAATATATTTACAATGTGAAAGCCAAGACAGAACTGTTGGGCAATACAGATATTGTTTTGAAGGCCAGAGTAAGTTTTTTTTAATTTTTAAAATACTAAATTTCCTGTTGAATGATATTTTTTACAGGAATCGGGTATTGCTATAAATTGTCGCGAGAGAAAAAAAATCAGTTAGAACAAACAAATCAAAATCTAATTTTGTGTTCATTACGTCGATATTATAATAGATTTTATAGTTTAGCCTATAATTTTTATAATATTCAATTTTAGATTTATTCTGATATTGTTTAGATTGGATTCGATGTATTACCGAACACTACAGAAATGTTACTTCACCTCCACGAGGCAAGGATGCAACAAGGTTTTCAAGACGGTAAGTATAACTTTACAGAATGACTTTCCTTTTAATGTCTGTAAATCATGGAAAATATATGTTATAATTCGTGTTTTAATATTTCAGTAATCCCGAAATTTGTTAAACTCATAGAAATTGACTAATATACCATTAAACAAAGTCAATTTCTATGGTTAAATTAGTAATTATTATCTTGAATTCTAATCAATATAGTAATTTAAATATTATAATCAATAATAATCAATATATAGTTTAAAAAGTTTCAGTTTTAAATAATAGATATTTGAAAATGCTCTTTAAATTTAAATACAAAATAGTTTTTATATTTGTAGTATACAATAGTAACAAAAATTTAGTATTGGAACGTTAAAAACAATATTTTAATGTTGTAGGTATATATATTATATCAGTAATAATTTAGAAAATTTCTAATAGACATTGTTATGTATAGAGCAATTACTTAAGATGAGGCTGTTAAAGTCGTATAATACCCAGCGACAATTATCATAATATAGTTAAACGGCCGAAAACTTAGGTAATTATTGTATAATTCACTGTATACCATCCAGAATACTAATTAATTTAACAAGTGCATATTTTTCTATTTATCAGAGTATATTTCATATAAAACAATAAAAAATTAACGGTGTTTACTACTATAATTCAATAAAAAAGTTAGATTCATTACACGTTTATAATTTACTGACTTTAATAGTACTAAGTACATAGAACATTAAATTATATATATTTAAAGTATATTTCTATATAAAGTCTTTAATGTATAGTAATTTTAGTATAGTATAGTATAGTAATTTCAGTATAGTAATTTTAAGTATAGTATATATTACTCTGATAGTATATATACTCTGATGTTTAAAGCTATCATAATTTTTTTTATTTATTTATCTTTGTATGATCGTGTTTCATAGATATTTTATATTATATTCAACTTAAACAAAGATAGTACATAAATCTATGTCGTGTTTTAAAACCTAGAATCTTTTGTAACCAGTTAAACGGGAGGATCAATGATAAATTTATAATATCAATATTTAATAAATATAGAAAATTCTGTAATATAATTAATAAATGAAATTATTTATTCATAAATAAATTTAATTTATAAATTAAACTTTACAAAATAATTCAAAGCAGCTCGTCAATAAATACTAAGGCCGGGTGTTGTTGTTTTTCAGATAGATTCTAAGCTTCAACACTCAAGAATTTGAACAAAATTCTTATGAATAGACTGCGTTAACATAATATAAAACTGCCATTTATTTAAAAATAAAAATCCCCCCGTAATAGTACAACTGCAATGGTCCTCATTCTAGAAAACTTCATTCCTTTTCATTATAATGACCTGTTTTATAAATTATTAAAAATTATAAATTAAATGAGAAATGTTTAGCGGTGTGAAGTAATTTCAAAATTTCCAAAAATATTTTCATTTTTGCGATCTAGTCGACTTGCTTCAAGCGCTCAACTTCGCTCGATGGTTCTCCGTCAGTGTGGCTTCCGATGGGGAGATAACCGAAGTGCAGTATCCTCCAAATGAGGATTATGACGTCATCATGGTGAAGAAAACTTTAGCGGGATACATCAGCGGGAAGCTGCGAGCGCATTCAAACGTAGGTGATAAATGCAGTACTCACAAAATTAACTGCAATAAAATAAAGAATTTGTTTCTTTAAAAACACAGAGATTGTTTCGATTTGATATCGTTTTTCTATAAGTATAAATACGCAAATTTTACCAAAGACATTTTCATCGTTTTCCTTTTATTTTGTTTGCATTAGTTAAACGATTATTTCATGCAACGATAATTGAACACATTTTGTCAGACTGCAAATACATATATACATACTGAAATTGTTGGTAATAATCCATCAATTGGCAATCACTGATGCTAAAGAGTTTTCAAGTTTTTAGATTTTGTCTGCTCTTTATATCCGTGATTTATTTTGACATATTTTAACAAGCTAAACACCTCTTTTAATTTGTTGATCTCAAATAATGATTTACTAATGTTAAGAGTTAAAATTGTTTGTATTAATTATAAAATAATTTGTAAATTAACAAATTCAAAAACTCTTATTTAGAATAGAAAAAAATAAGTTAATCTATCAACGCTGTCATCCGTTTTGACGTCATCAATTAAAATATATTATTGTGTTCTAGGCCTCCTACCAAGTGGAAGAATCTGGTACAGAAGGCAAACACCAAGCGCTTTATTCCCGAGATCGGACCGATCAGGACACAATTTTCACCAAGACTCATACTGGTCACTCCGCCACCCCCCTCGGTAACCATGGTGAAGCGTTAACATCCAAAGTAATTACTGTGAACCATCATATGGGTGTACCACGCAAGGTCGAAATGATGCAGAGTGTTAGCGCTTATCACAAGGTTCCACTTGAGTGAGTATACTCTCTTGAAATGGTACCTTGTTTAACAATATATCATTTTAGAACGTTAAACTTGTTTTATGGCTCACAAATATGTTTACTTTAATTACCAAAGTACAAATATCCAATTGAGCACACAGAAAATATAGACCGCACATCTTGAAATGGTTTTCACCTACTCCATAACAATTGTATAAACATATTTTAAAATTTTATTAAATTATCAAATATTTAAATTTAGTAAATATTAAAAAATAATTTTTGCTAATTGTAATAGTTGATATTGTTACAAGTTAAAAAATCAAGCCGTATATTACAACTTAATTAATTCTAAAAATATTATATATTTAATAAATTCGTGAACATTAAATTTCGAAGCGCGAAGACGTAAGCTATGAGAAATATAAAGTTTACTCTTTTCAATGTTAATATTTAACAGTTCTGAGTCAGTTTAAAATCTTTAGAATATTTTTCTTGAATCAGCTTCCAAATGTTACGTCCGCCAGTAATGGGCCGGGGTGCTAATCTGTCTATAGACAATAGTGCCGAAGACATCGAGAAAAATGTTCCAGGTATCCACATGAAGACACGAGGTCGTGCTGAACTGGTGGATATTCTGGAAACAGACTGCACCAATGAAGAGAGGCCCCATCCACTTATTCATGATCGTCTGGAAGTTCCACTGGTAAACTGGTTAATAACTTTAGATTTATAATATATAATTTTTTATACAAATGATATTTTGAAAAATCAAAGAGAATGCAGAAATTTTAATGCGATTTTATTTACTCAATATTGGTTTAAAAGCGATTCTGTTAATGTACTCATTTTCATAGTAAAACTTATTGTAATTAGAAATTGTCCTATTACATTTTCATTTTCGAAAGTAAACACAATTTCCATACCGAATAAATAAATTATTTTGATAAATAGCGACAGCTAACTTAGGAGTGATGATAAATATTTGAGCTTAAAAGTAAAAAAAAAAACATTTTATATTTATGTATATACATTAAAAATAATTTTCGATTCAAATTTATAATGGATCGAAAAAACATTAACATAATTTATTTGTAGATTTTAAACATATCTATTTCAGAGTCCAGAAATTAAGAGAAGTTTTCGTGTGGAAGACATTGAGGATCGTTTGG
>JAUZNC010059018.1:11019-21103 GCA_034780395.1 Vannuccia rotundouncinata
ATAAAACATAAATTACTGTCTTTCTTGAATTATAAATCTCAAATTATTTTTAAAATAAAGTATTGATTATAATTACATAACTTGGTTTTGTTTTTTGCTTCTAAATGGAAAATAAACAAATACGTATAGCCATTTACAAAATTGCCAAAAAAGGTCATATACATCTATGAAGAGAATATATATCTTATAAATTTATATAATATCCTTTCTCTATATACCCTCACCAAAAAGAAGTAAAACATCTTTTTGTGGTCACTTAACTTTTCATTTTTAAAGTTATAATAATTTGGCTTTATGTACAGTCGACCTTTGCATATGAAAACTCACTGAAGCCATGTATATGAAGTGTTCCAATGATTCTCAATACTATCTTTCCACATGAATGACTTTTTGACTGGTTGGAGCCCAGCCGATTTGGTCAAAGATCTAATTATTGACTGCATTTTATATACATAGCTATATTGTTGAAGTTACAGCGTATAATTTGACAACGAATTTGACAGCTATAGTCATTCTTGCTGGCAGGTATCCTTTATCTAAAGGGCTCTTAAACTGACATTGATTAAAGGGTGTATATATACAGTGTGCAATTTGCAATTTGATATTTTGACAATTATATCCAAACCTCCACGGTTTTACAATTCTGAATTGTTGCACTTCAAATCAATTGAAAAATTGGATTACAATATATCACCATTTAATTGATATAGTGTTGTTTCATTCTGATGCATATATAAGAAAGATTAACATAAACCGTTATAATTGTATGTAAAGATATATTATTATTTTATAAGTACCAAAGGTGCAAAATGTTAATACTGGTGAAATCTAATATTGTTATATCCTTATATTATTATTTTAAATAAATACATTATAAAATGTTGAAAAAAAAATTACAAAATGTTAAACGAAGATTTGTAGAATGCAATCGTTAAAAATGATAGAGATTCAGTTCTATCAAATATTTAATAAAGATTTCGCATTCAACTGATTACACATTTGAGGGCCCACTTTGTAATTTTTTTAAATGGTTATCCGACATTGAGATGAAATGAAGATCACATACAGAATATATAATTAAGAGTTAGATACTCTCAATGCATAATTATTATTAAAACCGCTTGGTCCTGAACAGCCAACTCTCCTTGAAAAATTAATTGTGTTGCGGGTTTCTTTTAAGTTTAATGTTATGTAGGGTGACTGGATGTAATTAGATTTTGATCTAATTTGAAGTTTAATAAAATTACACGTTTATATTAATACAATATAAATAAAACACTCTGTAAAATGGCAAAATTCCCACTGAAGGCATGATTAATAATATAATTTGTTTTAACGATACAAAGAATACTTTTCATTTTCTTAATATTAATTAATGTATAGAAATTGTAGTGGTGTAATTCTATACAGTGATTCGTTTAACATAAATTAAATATTTAAACTTGTAATTTCAATTGCGACTCTCTATAACGCCTTGGATATCTGTAACTAATGAATTAATAGAAGCTGGGACCTACTTCTTTTAACAGATTTTTTGATGTCATATCCCCCGGATTCACTTTCGGAGTGAGACCTTTCTTCATGCGATAAATCTAAAAAATGGAAATTTAAATACTCTTTATAAAACATAACATTCCTTTGCAATGAACTTATCCAAATACTTATTCAATTACAAAAAAACAACATTAATATTGAATAAGTGCATTAAATAAAATATTAAACCTCTATTATAAACATCATTTTCAAGTGCTTGATTATAAGCTTTTGAGTTTCTTTTACTACATTGACTCCATTCTTGTTATGCTAAGTTCTGTTTTAGATTAGTGAACACCCTCCTCTTTATAATCGTGCAGCTATATTTTACTGATCAGGCATTTGCATTTATAGAACTATGTAATGTGTAATAGGCTTTATATGAGCTTCTCAATTGCTCTTGATTATGGTGTCAACTGTTTCCGATAACATGCGAAAGTTTCGTGCACAACTTTCCCAATTATACTTCTCCTTTCTATATAGGAATGTCAATATAATGTCTATAGTGTCTAAACCCAATTCAAGACTACATCTGCTTTGTACCCCGGCCGTCTCGACCACTGAGTCCCTAAAACTGAAATGAACACGATGTCCTTCCGTCGGACCGTACTTGCAGTCGCCATACTGTCTGCGGCACAAATTCAAGAGACGGCTCCACTGTTTGGAGGCAGCCAAGTGCAGTTCCGGAAGTTCTTTGCGAGCTGCGGTTCTCTTTTCTGACAGTATACGTAGTGAAAATTGGGGAGTGTGGTTTGGTGAAAGAAATATATATTGTTGACAACACCCAAAGCTGAGTGCAGTTTTTTATCACATATAGCCGCAAACACCTTCAATTATTCCATAAATAATTAGAATTCTTTGTTCATGTCCGGAAAAATGACATATTTTGCATCCATATGTTTGTATATGTATTTAGTATTATTATATTTTATAGTTGACAGCAGAATATATAGTTTTATATTCTATATGGAATTCACAAAATGACAATATAGAGATGGTTAATATAGTTAATTTCAAAATATTGTTTGATTACAGTTCTGTTAAGTAAAATATTCACGTAATAATTTATATACAACGGTATTTCTATATTTTCCCCTAACATTGCTATTATAGATGCATTTCGAATAAATCAATTAAACAAACACATTTATATACGCAATGACCTCATAAAAAGCTATATGCAAAGCACCATTCCATTCTTGTTAGATTAAACTAATCAATTTTGTTTATTGATAAAATCAATAAATAATATATATTAATAATAAATCAATAAAACCAAGTGAATTAAATTAAAAATTATATGTTAAAATATGTTAAAATATAGTAACATATTTTAACATATTACCATATTATATAAGTATAAACATTAACATATATTAACTCAGAACTATATAATCTAAAAAAAATTATATTTATTAATATACACCCAAAGATGTATTTTTTAAAATATGTAAATTAAAAATTGCTGATGGCATTTCCTTTATTATCAATGAATTAATTTAAGCTATAAAAACACACCATGTTCATTATTCTTGATTTTGATTTATTAGACAATAATTTGAAGTTGCGTTTTCGAAATTATTTCAATCTTTTAAATACACCCCTATAATTTTGAAAAAAATTAACAGACCCTCTTTATGTGCATAAACATTACATACTGTCCATAATATAGTAATTATAAGCACTCATATTTTGCAGTATGTGATTTGAAATATACTTGAATAAAATAAGATTAAATTTTGTTAATCATGATGATGCGAATTCCTTTCTACTTCGATCGAATTTTTTTAATGAAAATTAATGCCATTAATATTGATAAAAATCTGTTGATTCCTTTAAATACGCCCCAAAGAAATTAAACAATGTAATCTAAATCTATATGTTTAAAAGTTGTATTAATAACACGAGAATATTTGAAATCCGTTAATTATTCCCTCGAAGCTTACCTTCAGCCGTCATTTTATGCATTTGTATTCATTGCAATAATCTGAAATTAAACAAATTTGAAATTTAATTGTAATTAAAGTTTTGTCAAATATTTTAATAATTATTGTTATTCGTTTTATAATTTTATAATAAAAAACTTTCAATTTAATGGAATTTTATTGTTTATATCTTTTTTAAATAAGGGAAAAATCTTAATATATACTAAAATAAATTTAAAGAAGTAATCTAATTTTAGTAAATCTCACTTAATTATTTGAGTATTATAAATATAACAAGTATCGATTTTCTAGAAAAATTCACTTATGTCAACGACATATTTCTAACACACAATTAGTCAGAATTGTCATCCGAACGAGTTATTAAGTAAATTCGGTTCACTGAATTCTAGCACATGCTTGGATGACTTTCGGCTGGCACATTGCCTACAGAACAGCCAACCTGTTCTCAGAACAAAACCTTTTCTAAAGCGGGAAAACCAGATCACTGGAAAATCGACTAATGAGCCGATGATATACCGAGGAAGCTGTCAGACTTTATTTATATATAATACTTTATTGAAGATATATTTATACATTTCATCTTGGTTATAGCCTACATAATATAGAAAGGGATTGCTATAATGATGTACCCGCTGGTTAATATTATATAATATGGGCTTATTATATGCGCAATATAAATGTGCCCATATTTTATAAAAATCGTATCGAAACCGATATTTCTGACTCCATTTTCTAATGTTGTATAGTATACTGTCTCACTGTATGACCATATAATATAGCAAGGACTGTTGAATCGTACATCATTGATTGAATTTACGTTTATGAAAAAATATTAATTTATAATGAAATTGGTGACCCATTTTATTTCACAAAACTGACATTTTAATACTCGTAAAACTCTCGTTGACAAAAAGTTTTATCATATAATTTATAGTTTTGTATTTTGTGTGTTTATAAATAACAATTTATATTTGAAAACGATGTTTCGATAGAGGCATAATATGTATTAATTTTAATATATTTGCCATCAAATATTTAAAATAAGGATTAATTAATTTAAATTAGAGTATTTACAAAAAAAATTTATATATATAACTTATTAGCTAAAGATGAAATTCATTCTATTTCTTCGGACTTTCAAAAAGTTTAAAACACATTATAATGCGATATATCCAATATTTTTGTGATTATTAATATATTTATTTATAAACTAAAAATTACTCTATATATAATGAACAAGAGCGAATTAATCTATACTTCTTTCCTAAAATATATTACAAGTTATATGGATATATGTTTTAATAAATCGATGGACAATATTTAAATATAAATTTTCCGACTGTTAATGTTTATTTTTATTGTTTTTATTATTTTTGTCGAGTTGATGTTTTAATTATAGTTATTCTTATTTATATACATTATACGGATTTATTACAAAATTTAAAAGATTTATAATATATATATATAATCACATTATAATAAAAAATCTAGTCTATGTTGTAAAATTTGTAATAAAATTATATAATAAATGAAATATTCAAAAAAGAATAAATTTTAAAATCTTGAATAAGTTATTTTTTATTCTATTTACATCTAGCTATTATAATTTAAGTCATAATCATAATTAAATTAATTTCTGTATTAAAATTTATCTATTTATTGAACGATCTGTTAATTAATAAAATAATAAAACTTTTTCATCGTTTTTTATATTGAATAGGTATTTTTCTTTCAACAATAAAAATTATTCAATTTAATTGTAAGTAAGTTGCCATTTAAAATTATTTATTGAATATTATTGATTAAATTATTCATGCAAAATTTATCAAACTCATATTTTTGGGCCTCAATATCGGTCGATAGATTATAAATCAATTTCAATAAAAACTCATACAATATCATTAATAATTAATAAAACACGTTCGGTTGAATATTTAGTATAAGAATTTTCCGTGAAAGTTCAACCTTTTATTCATCATTAATTTTACAAAAATTCCTATAATATTCAATTTGTTATAAACAGCAGTGTATTTAACATCACTTTATAAACAAAATAATAATACGATATTAATTAAAATAATATCACAACTTACAGTAAAAATCAATGATATCAAGAAAAAGATCTTCACCCAAACGATATTGCTCTTCGATCTCAACTTGAGTTTCAAATGATGACTCCAAATAAGAAGCGATGTCGTCCGAAAAACTATAAAACTCACAAAATTTAAACAATAATTTTCTCGAATTTCTTGTATAATATGTTCGTTCTCGTTGGCAATTAAGGTTGTTGTAGTGTTGACCGATTGCTTACTTAGTATCGCTGGACGCTGGTGATAATAGCTTATAAATCAGAGACCATGCGATCAGCTCACTAATGATACCTATAACCTGTTCTCAACTCTCATTGGTCAAAAAAGGGCGGGAAAACTTTTCAATTCACTGCCGCCAGACAATGGAGTTCATTGAGCTTTCACAATTTCATCGTCCAATGAGTTTGGAGTTGTGAAGCAGGGTTTGTACCTGAATAAATGTTTTTTCAACTCGCTTGATCACCTTTTGCGATTAGAAATTGTTATAATATTTCACTGTACTACTGGAGCTAATCCAGCGTAAATAAATTGCCTTTATCTATTTAAATAATCTTAAATATTTAGCTTAATGTTTAAAAAAAATTTTCTATTGTTACATGAGCAGTTTTGCGGTAAACTTATATAATCGGAATCTGTATTTGAAATTTGTTAACTTTAAAATTTTGTAAGTTTATAACTACAATTTTCTTTGCAATATTATAGTAAATCAATATTGAATGTATTTTGTGACCATCATTGAATCATTTTTTTAAATTTAGTTAAGTTCATGACGGGACAGCTTGTCCTAAATTACCATTATCTCAAAAGATTCAAAATTTATGTTAAGTTCTTAAATAAAGTATTGATATATGTGGATTTATTTTCATGAGTTGTATTATCATGTATACAGTTACATTAATAACAAGTTTTAATATCGGTAATATTTACAAGAAAATAATAAAAATTGTGCATTTTAATGTAACACAGATTTTCCATGTATCTAATATTAATTATTTCCTATATGATTAACGATTATATTTGTTATTATTGTATTTTCAAATCGTGTATAATAAACTTAAGCATGAGATATTAAATGGTGTGTGTGTACTGACAGAAACACACAGTAATATACATTCGATTAACAATTGTGATAAAACTGTTTTACATTTTAGGAAAAACTAAAAACCTTAAAAGTAAACCTTAATAAAATTTAAAAGCATTAAATTTTATTATGCCATGCATAAACACACATTTTCTGTTTAACACATTTTCACTTTTGAATATTCTAACTTTGATATGTTTATTATTATTATTATTAATTGTAAAACATTCTATTTTTTCTATTATTTTTCATATTATATATATCCTAATATTATGATGATATATCCTATAATGAAAAATAATAGAAAAAATAGAATGTTTTACAATTAAAATAATAATAATAAATATATAAAAATTTGAATATTCAAAGGTGAAAAAGTGTTGAACAATTTGGTTTATAATTTGATTATACATATCAGCATCACGGTTGGATGAATATCAGGTGACTCAAAGGGAATTGTTGACCTCAAAGGAGAAGTAATTTGCAGGCGTGCGTTCCGATGTGACTTGATTTGCGATACTATTAATAAATAATTGACTGTAAATGTTATAATCACTTCAGTGTACATAATATATGGGTCACAGTAAAGCTGTGTCGCTGAATTCTTACTTATATAAGGAAGTGTGTAAGGTGCACTTTTGACCGAAAACGAATGAGTGAGTGCCAATAATTTCAGTTGAGACAAACTGTAATGTGCACGGTACCTTATAAGGAAATGAATTATCTTTTGTGTTTGTAAGCTTGCGTTGTGTTGAGTTGTAAGAGTTGAGTTCAGGGAGTATAATTTCTATAAAATTAATTTTTGCAAGTATAATATACATTATACATATTCTAGATTATTGTAATGTTCAGACGAAGTGCGGTGTTCGAGTTATTTTGAATGCCTATATACACAATTTAGAAATTATAAAGGATTTGTAATCTTGTCATTAAAAAAATAGTTTAAATAAATATATGCATGTTTAAAAACGAAAGATATTTGAAATATGCAATTTGAATGTCAGTCATTCATAATAGTTATGTATATATATAGGGTTATGTTCATTTTGTAATATGACTGAAATAACACATATAGTAAGTTTAAAGTATTTGAATTTGGCAATTGTTCAATTAATCCACAATAACATTATCCTTTTCTTACCAGTCGCTGATGAGATTATTATATACTTTGAAAGAATACCAGAGATTAAGTCCTGGAGTGTTGTTAGGGGGTTGTCCAATAGCTGCGACTCGAAAAACAAGCCCTTATTTAAATGAACAATCTTAATCCTTTGCTTTACAAGTTTTTCTTATACAATCTTACAACTCGCATGGCCTTCAAATTGCACAACTTCTGTATAGACAACCCCTTGTCATGATCTAGTCGACTGGAAGTATTCCGTATTGTCCGGGCAGGATCAAAGGGGCTCAACTCGGAAGCCCCACTGAGTTTAAACTCCAGGAAGAACTGTCCTGTCTTGTTTATCCACTATTGTCCGGACAATCCAAGCACAATAGCCCACTAAATTGTTCGCTTCTTCACGTGTGAAATCTTTGCGACAGTAATTTCTTATAGAACTCATTTATGAGGCCCAAAATTGTGAATCACTTCCGGGGAGATCATCAAAACTAGCGGTTTGCCCTGGGTGTCTTCAAAATTGTGATTATCGCGATCTTTCGAATTAAGAAAATTGAAAGTCATTTATTTGTTAAGAATTATGTTTTTGACAGTGGGCAACAAACTATTTATTGTTTAGTTGAATAGATTGTCCGGTGAGGAGATTGAATGCTCAGGTCTATCGATACTGAAAATCCCTCTCACCCCCTCCCCTGGGAGGAAAGGATTGTCCCAGGAGGGTTGTGTTCAGAGGTCAGCTACTGCAGTATATAGGATTTAATAATGAGACGTTATGAAGACAAGTTTTGTAACTACAGTTGCTATCTGGATTACTGTTTGTGTTTATTATTTGATGTGTTATTTTAATTATAGATAATAATATATATATATTTTTTTAACGAAATGATTTGTATAATTGACCGTCAGTTAATTTTATATTTACACAAATACAATTGTTAAAATACCCAAAACGCAGCGAACATTCAAAAGACCTTATGTGTTCTGAATTAAACTATACAATATAATATTTATATATAGTGCAATTATATTATTTTCATTTCTATAACATGAAAAAAAAATAAATAAACAATCAAATAATTATTAATTTATACTTGAGTCCATATTTAATATATATGCGTTTGAAAGATGCGGTTTGTTTTACAAATATATAATAAGAACAACCTTTGTATGAGTAATATAAGTCAAGCTACTAAATTGTTGTTACAAAAAAAAGTTTACATATTGATTATTGGGTTTGTAAAGCATTCATTTACAAAATCATTCAGTTTTCTGATTAAATGATATTGAAGTGGTTATTTAAAGGTTGTTATATTTATTGTATATGTACAATATAGAATGATTTAAAATTTAAATTTACAATGAAAAAGTTGATAGATAAATAAATAAATATATGCAGGAATATTAATTACTAACATCATAATGATCTTAATATAGTATAATACATTTATTTATCACATATGGCACAAGATCAAGATTTACAGTTTAATTTGGGACGTATTGAGTATATAGATGAATGCCGAAAATTTAATTTTAGGTACAGTTATATTGTATGTTAACAGATCATTGTGGAAGAATATTGTTATTTAACATAATTTTCTTAACGTGTTTCTTAGAATCGCCAATATGACGAACCAGTCGGACTATCGTTTTGTACTTTGTGAACAGGTCGTGGTATCTTGACCCAAGTTATCAATTTTCAGACGCCTTCTTGCGCACAAATACGTCGATGACCTTCTTCGGCACCGGATCTTCAGAAATGTTACTTGTAGAAGGGGTTGGTTGGTTCCCGCCGGATTTATTGACAAATTTCACTGGTATAGAAACCGCTATAGGTTTAGATGAGGAAGCACCTCTTACTGTCATTGCTGGACTGTCCTTCGTGTTGTCATGAGTATCCCCCATTTTGTTTGTCGAATCAGTGGGTTGTGACCCGGAATTAGTTGATGCAACCGTATTCGAACTTTTATTAATAAATTTTATTGGAATCGAAATTCCTTTTTTCGAAGGAAATTCTTTAGTAGTATCTACTGATGTAGCAGGCACTTTGGTATTGACTTCTGGTTTCCGTTCCAATTTGGGAGATGGCTTTGCTTCTGGTTTTGCTGACGTCTTGAGTTCAACTTTTGATTCTTGCTTCACTACTGGTTTTGGTTCTGCTTTGGGAGATGGCCTGATTTCAACTTTTGATTCTTGCTTCACTTCTGGTTTTGATTCTACTTTGAGAGATGGCTTTGCTTCTGGTTTTGCTTCTACTTTGAGAGATGGCTTGAGTTCAACTTTTGATTCTTGCTTCACTTCTGGTTTTGATTCTACTTTG
>JAUZNC010059018.1:21203-34363 GCA_034780395.1 Vannuccia rotundouncinata
ACTTCTGGTTTTCTATCCACTTTGGGAGATGGCTTTGCCTCTGGTTTTGTAGACGTATTGAGTTCAACTTTTGGTTCTTGCTTTACTTCTGGTTTTACTTCTGCTTTGGGAGATGCCTTGAGTTCAACTTTTGGTTCTTGCTTTACTTCTGGTTTTCTATCCACTTTGGGAGATGGCTTTGCCTCTGGTTTTGTAGAAGTATTGAGTTCAATTTTTGGTTCTTGCTTCACTTCTGGTTTTCTATCCACTTTGGGAGATGGCTTTGCTTCTGGTTTTGTAGACGTATTGAGTTCAATTGTTGGTTCTTGCTTCACTTCTGCTTTTCTATCCACTTTGGGAGATGGCTTTGCCTCTGGTTTTGAAAACGGTTTAAGTATTGGCTTAACACCAGATTTTTGTTCCACTTTTAAAGCAGGTTTAACCTTACTTTGAGTTTCAGTTGAATTTATTCCTTTATTAGAGGAATTCGCTGTTTTTGAATTAGAATTATTCGGAATCAAATTTTGTTTGGAACCTGGGAGGTTAGAATTATTTTTTAATGTTGAAGAACTTTCTTCTTTCTTTTCAAATTTTGAAGTATCAATTTTCTTCTTAGTAGATACAACATCAACAATCGGTTTCGTGCCTAGTTCATAAGTGAACTTCTTTTTTACTCCGCTTCCAGATGTAGATGTCGACGGCTTCTTGGACCCTAAAGAGTTGAGAGCGTTATTTTTTGTGTTCCTTAACCAAGAAGGAATGCTCGATCGACGTTCATCATTCGACTTCTTTGCTGACGTCGCTAACGATGAAGCTCCCGCCGAAGAAGTCCCACTAGAAGTGCTTGGTTCATCCTCCTTTTTGATATTGTTTAATGACCTGAGGGTCACCAAATTGGTATCGCCCATAGAAACGATGGATTTGCGATGCCTTATGCTTTCCTCTTCACGTCTGTCCCGAGGAATCTGGGATTCTGTCTGTGTGTTGTTGGAAAACTTGACCCCAAGTCTGATTAAAGCGATGATTGCATTGACTGCTTTCTGCAATTAATTAAGCAATTAAATAAAAAATAAAGCAAAAAATACAGTTATTGATTAGTTAAAGTGATCCAATTTACGAATTTCATAAATTAATTTTTTAATTAATATCATTTGATAAACGTACTTGCCACTTTCTTCGATACACAAAATGTTTTAGTCTGCGCTTGGAGACAATTCCTTCTCTGGTCAAGCTATCAGAATGCTATATTAGATAAGATAAATAAATTCATGAAACAAGGTTTTATACATTATTTATTGAAAGAAGTAAAATTTTATTATATTTATTTATTATATTTATAGTGAAAATAGTAACATTACGATTTTCCTACTAAACAATTGTTAAATTGCAAATAAGTTAAAAAAAAATAAGTTATCAGTACATATCTGAGCTGATAGAATTTATAGTATAAAGTTTAACACTAAATTTTAGTAATAAAAACGAAAAAATAAGTTTTTTTGAAAGTTTGACTAAAACATCTCTTTACCGGAAAACATTATTATACGAAGAAAAATAGATATTTCAATTATCATTTTTATAGTCGTTTTTATTCGAAAACTTTGATTATAATAAGGTTTATTGAATTATTTGTTAATGGTCTCATAGTTTTACAAAAGCACAGCTTCCAAAAAGAACAAACAATTGAAAAATATAAACAACCAAATTTGAAAGTAAACACGAGCATAATAAAATATTGAAATATATTGAAACATAAATTAATGAAATCCCAAAAATTCATCAATGCAAGTCATGAGTATCTATCTATTATTAGAACAGAATTAGTGTTATAATTTACAAAAATGTGATGGCCGATCCAAACTATTTTAGTGTGCATTGCAAAATCAAGCAGTAGTATTGTGAGTACAAAAAATAAGAAAAAAATTCATGTTGTCAGCATGTTCATGGCATAACATTTTAACAATTGTTTGATATCAATTTTTGGAAGTAAAGTAAAATTCAAGATGTAATAGTAAATTTCTGCGTTAATTTATTTCACATAAAACAATCGAAAAGTGACAATGATATTGCATATATTCCAATATAATTTTTTTAAATAATTATAAATAATTAATTTATGTAAAACTACATTATGCTACTACTAATTTAAAAAGTAGGGTGTTGTAAAATAATATTAAATATTTATTGAAATTAGTAAATTAGTAAAATTATAAATTTATATTTGTTACATATTTATAATATTCTAATAAATATATCTTAAAACTTTATTTTAATATTAATAAAAAGATAATTATATATATATTATAATACTGAAGGATTCAAATTAAGTATTTTGTAAAATATTGAAAACACTGACATTAACATGATATAAACTGATTCAATTGCGCAATCAATTAGTCGATTACAACTAAATCAGTTAGGAAAGATAAATTAAAGGACGAAATTTTTAAATTTGATAAAAATGTAATTGTTAAAAGACGAAAAAATGATAAATGAACTTAACCTACAATGAACGTAATCTATATAAACAAATATCTAAATAAAGCATAAATGTTCTTCAAAACAATTAAATATTTCATTCAACCAGTAATATAAATAAATTAGGAACAGCGGAATAGTTAAAGTTAATGTTAAAATGGGTTCGAATTAATTACCTTTCCATGAAGAGAAAATATGAAATTTATAATTTAGTAAAATAGCGTTTGATGAAGGTACCGAGCGTGTATAGTATTTGTGTTAAGGGTTAGTGTAAAAATATACTATATTCTTAACGACAAGACCCACTATATATAATATAGTTAACGGAGGATTATTAATACATTACCCACAGATACAAACCAAGGAAATGAATTTAACAGGGAGTAGGTAGACATTAATATGATATTATACTATGAACTATACTATATTATTTTTAAGAACCTTTATATTAATCATTAAGCAAGTATGTTTATACACGTATCTCTGTAAAATGAAAACGATATTTTATAACCAGAGGATCTTGTCGCTCTAATATTCATTTAATTCTATTAGCTACATTAATAATATAAACCATTTTATTAATATTGGTATTTAATCAAAACAGATAAGTAAAGATATGTGGTAAGTAAAGCCAAATTCGTCCGAATACTTTCAAAGTAACTGGTTACGAAATATTACTATTCCGTTGTCCCTAATTTTCCATTATTCATTCATAAGATTCACACATCATTCGTGTTACTTTGGAAGAGGTAATATACTACTTTCGCACACTACTTACAATACAAGTATTTTCTTCGACCGTGCATTCAAGCGGGTCTGAGACTTCCTGATTGCGCAATTAATCAGAACATGTATGTATGAATGGTGTGATTTATTGCGAAAATGTATTCAATTGTTTATTATGATGAAAAAACAAAATGCAAATATTCAAACAAAATATAATTTTTATTCTAGTGAGTCAAATTAATAAATGTATCTAATTATAAAAATAATTCTATTCAGATTTTTGAAAGAAATAAACCCGGTTGGTTAGTTTAATTAAAATATTATTTAACATTTTAGACGTTATTTAGTAATTTTATAATACTTTCGTCTATGAAATCGACTCAACTAAAGTATGCAAAAGACTTCAATCAACTATTTATAGAGTTCTAAAATAGACTTGCAAAATTAAATGAAACAAAAAATTTCAATAATCATTTAGTAATAAATTAAAAGGTATCTAAAAATAGCTATACATGTTATATTTATTATAACATTTGTAAACATTTTAGTAAATTAAAACGAACTAATGGTAGGAAAACTGAATTTGTATTACACATTTATTCATCTTAAAATAGTAAAAAAAACTTGAGAGTTTGTTGTTACAAAAAACGTTTTTAAAAATCAAGATAATAAATTTGTAATCATATTTTTAAAAATAGATCTGAAATTGAAAATTTATTTTATTTAATTATTGATTCCCAACAAGTAACTTTAATCAAAATTACATAATAAAAAAATGCTATAATAAAAGAAATAAGGCATCTTGGTAAATTAAAAACAATGTTTTCGTTTTTTATTTATTACATATTTATGCGTTGCAAATGAAACATTTCCTGAAAATGTTTCAATTTATGCAGTGTAGCTAATAAATCCATATACTGATACTGGACTAGCATACCTTATAGCCTACCCCCATGGACTTGCATAATGGTTACACAAGTTTCATATTACATATCTGACATTTACAGAATTATTCTCTTATTCATATGAGAGTCAGGATTTTCTTACATGAGACGGATTTCCATGTTATTTAAAAGTACAGACATTTATGATAGTCATAAATATGTTATTAATATACCAAAAGTCTTTTAACTTGTCACCTCATTATAAGACACTCGTCTATATTGCTTATTATTGTTGCAATCCTACAAGAATATATATATTCATACATACAATACACATACTAGATAAATTTTTAAAACCTTTTTTTTGCCAAAATGTTTACATTAGATATATAAATAAGATATCAAGTCTATCGATATATATATATACATAGGTTCATAATAAACTCGTATATATAATGCTGATTTTGTGTCTGTAAGTTTTAAATCTATAAAAAGATAACTTCTATCAAATATTTATTCGTTTGTAAACATTCTGCATTTTTCTTGTTTTTGTTTTAGTTTTTACTAAAAAAAGCATATAGATTTTTATTTAACTTTTACTTTAAAGGTCAAGTTAGTGGACGATTTGATCTTAAAAGATATAATTGCATGAGCTGGGCCAGACTTTTTAGTGTAAAGTTTTTTTAGAAACGGCATTTTTAGTTTTACTAAATTCTTTGTTTGACAACCTACATTTGAAATTAAAAGCAAAGTTAATAATTCAAATAATACAGTGAGCGCAAAAGCAAACTAAAGCTTATATTATTTCTTGAGTATTTAATTGAAAACTGAAATCAAAATTTGTTTTAAATTTTTGCTTTAATGTGAAACGGATTTAAATAATAAACTTGTGTTACTGTGTTATGTGTGTTAGCAGGCAAAAACAATTGGTTTCAACAAATAACAAACTTACTACCTTCATCCAATTATGGTTCAGTAATTCTCTAGCCGACAATCTTTTTCTTCAAAAAAAACAACAAAAAAACATTATTAATAAAAAAAAATATTAATTTTGAAAGTAAAACGGTTTTATTTATTGTATAAATATTGCTTCCATTTGTTGCAACGTTGTTTTATAAAACATTTTTTATTAAGATATTATCTATATGTTTATACATTTATATTGATAAACACAGTTTTACATAAAATATGCAATATTTGTTATTGTTCCTCGTTATCATTTTTGGAAAAAAAAAGCAATTTTTATTGATTTTATCTTGCCTAAATTACATTGAAGTACACTATATATACGTAGTAGAATATGCAAGCTCCCAGTCTTATGTATCAGTCCTCTTATTATTGATGTAATTTAATTCAAATTCTTTGTTTTGTTTTAGTTTTTTTAGCATTTAAGGATTTCTTAAAAAAAATAAAAATTTTATTCTATATAGTATACATGTATAAGTACATGTATAAGTATAAGTATACATACACTCTTATAAAAATTATAAGAGTTATTACATAAGACAGTGTATAAGATAAAAAAAAGTTGAAGCAGTTAATTGTTATAAAAATTATACATGCAACACAAATGATCGAAACTAAAGTTGATTTTATAAAAATATGTTTATAGATATAAAAAAATCCTTTTCAAATTTTATTTAACAACAAACACTCGAGGAAGATAATTCAAATGTAAAAGTACAAGAAAAACAGAATGGTTTCCCTAGAGGTTATCAAAATGCAATATGTTCAAATTGTGAAAAGCATTAATTAGTCAACCTACTTGGGATCCTTTTGCAAACAATTTCTAATGAAATCTTGTGCGTCAGACGAAATAGGATGGAATTCTTCATAGTCAAAAGTGTATTTCCCTTTTAAAACATTTCCAAACGTTTCACCATCATTTTCCCCCATAAAGGGTGAAAGTCCCGACAATCTGTATGAAGGTTCGAAGAAAGAGGGTTTTAAACTTGTTTTTACTTCAATACAAAACAACTGACTATTTCTTGAATTATAAAAGATTATTAATATGAACTTACACCTCTATTTTATTATACGTTAAGTTGTTTAAAACGAGATATGATTCATTTTATTCAACTAAGATGTTGTTTATTATAAAGCTATTTTCAGTTTGTGTAATTGGTAATTGATCTTACATATATAAACATAAGATAACTCTTCTTTGTGGGTATGTCTAATCAAATTGCTATTTAAAACTGTTACTATTTAAATATATGTAGATAGGTGCATTCATTAAATATATAATTCCTATATGAATGGGATAAGGTGTCGCACAAACACATTGAGACACCCAATTTCCCCTTGCTTACATATTTTGTTTACATATAAAACATCGTACACATAAATGCATTATATTTTACCACATTATTTCCACTCGAAAAAACCACGGCGTATATATTTATTCGAATGCCCATATTAATACTATTTATATATTTATACAAACAACAACCTCCCAGCTATATACAACATGATCCTACTATAGAATTCTTTCAGAGAGAGTGTATGAGAAAGATTCGGGCACGAGAACAGATGATAACCTACAGGACATAACAGATGACTCCAACAGACCACATGTCCGTCGCGGGACCTACGGGTTCATAGGCGATAATTTCAGGCGCCACAAACTCTGGTGTTCCAAACATCACCCGAATGTCCTTCTTATCAATGAAGCGAGCCAGCCCGAAATCAATAATTTTTACCCGGAATCCAGTCGGTGTGAGGCAGAGAATATTCTCCGGCTGCAAATATATGGCAATATAGAAAGGGGAGTGCAAGACGAAAGGTGCTTGAAGATTTAAAATGTTAAGTCATCGACCATGCATGCATGGGTATATGCTAATTTGGTACAAAATAATGTTTTGTCTGAACTAAAGTATATTTACATGTTTCTGTTTTCTGTATATTTGCGATGGGAACATATTCCGATATAATTAAATTGGATGACGTCTTTTGGGTAATCACATACATGTTTAGTGGATTTATTTACTTTTTAAATGAGAAGTACATCTAGAAGATATATAAACAATTTCTGTGTTTAAGTTGTTCTATACAGTCTATAAGTATAGCTTTATAAACAACACATTCAATTTTTTTAAATGTAATATGCTTCATTACTGTCTATTTCTAACTTCGGAATGTTTAATTGATTCCGAGACGAGTATATGTCTTAAGAATATTGGACTTTTTAGATTTATTCATTTATCTATTTTACTGAATAATTTTCCATTGTTATATGGTTCTTTTCATTATTGAACAATTGTATAAGTTAAAATGAATTATAATTTTTATCAAAATTACAAGAAAATTTGATTTTATTTTGCGAAAAGGATGAATGTTAGACTTTATGGTGAAACTTGGTTTAAGAAGATTTAAATAATGTTTTAAGGAGAGTAATCTCAGAATTCTAAAATGTAAAAGAAAATATTAATATAAATGATTTGTTATGAGGATCATATTAATTGTATAATATAACAAATACAGTGAAATAAATTACAAATATATAATTAAAAAATACATCGTTAATATTGAGATGTTTTAATGATTACTAAAACAAATTTCAAAATATGGCTGGACAAAAATATATTAAAAAAAATACTTTTAAAAAGAATTGAAATATAAAAAATATTTTTATTTTATTGTATAGAGTGAGCGTTTCATTTCACTTTTATTGTAGCTTATCAGTTGTTTATTTATTTATTATTTGACTATCATTGAGAGTATTTGCCAGTATAGAGTATCAAGATATTTGGCAAAAATTTCGTCAGAAAAATATAAGTTTTATATATTTATAATTTTAAACAAAAATGCCTTCACAGATGAAGTACAGTTCAAACAAGCTTCATTAACTATGTTTATTGGATTAATATACACAGATTAGTTAATTCCAGATATTTCTGGCGTTTTTAATTTAAGTTATTTAAAACGTATTTTGACATAACGTTAACCTTTAGACCATAATCATCCAATCGCAAGGGTGTTCGTTCATATACACGTTCGTTGGTAATACAGAAAGTTATCTTAATTAATGTCTTCAATAACTATTCTATATATGCATGCCTTTGACACAGATGAATAAATCTGAATCATTTTGTCAGTAAGTTCGTCAAATCCCGAAACTGCACTATATTGATCCATTCAGAAAGTGTTCTACACACAGTGAAGCCAGAAAAATATATCGATCTGTCAAAAACACATATTCATTAAATAGGGTGGCGACGCTATAGAATATAGTTGTTCCTACACATAAAAAACATGCATAGCAAGATGGCTGCCATATGGAGCTGGTGCGATTTCTTTTATAGGGGAGTATTATTCGTGAAATAACTTATATCACTCTACATCGAAAGATTTCTATATCTGTACATATAAATAGTTGAATCAGAATATAATTTGGAGCAGATTACAATCTATAATCTAAAAAAAGGAAAGATAAATTACGGCAGGCAGGCAGGCTCATAAATCCCCTGAATAGATTCTGCAATATCCAGGCTTGTATTTATTCACCTTTAAATCAAGATGTATCACTTTTTGGGAGTGAATGTATTCGACACCTTGACAGATTTCGCGCATAAACTTTTCGCATTTTTCCTCCGTCAGGTCAAACGTTTCGTCAATCACCCTTTCGAATAGCTCGCCCCCAGTTACACTGTAAGTGGTATTGAAATACACAAATATGAGAACTAATAAATATAATTATTATTAAAAGAAATCCTTCTAAAAAGTTATTTTAAATTTACAAAAAACTTTTTTAAATATATGTTTCCCATTATAGCTTAGTGTATAAAGAATGTTTACAGAATATAATAAGTCGTTATTTTGTCGAAGTTACTTAGTTATTAAAAGTTACTTTATATAGGTACCAATCCGAAAATTTTTAAAATAACAGTTAATTTTTATTTCAAATATTTTTGAATCAAATGTTAAATTAAGGAGTTAATAACTTAAACAAAATTTAGGCTTGGTTGGGTGTGCACTGTTAAAAAGGATCCTTTAGCCGGTCAAAAAAGATTTTTGATTTGGGTCTATATAATAACCTTTTTAGGTTCTTTTCAAAAACTTTTGGCTAAAGAACATTTTTGTTAGTTTAGGAAATCTTTTTTCTATATAATAACCTTTTCAATGAACCTTTTAAAAGGTTATTGCAGTCATGGATGTCTTTAATGAACTTTTTTTCAAAAAACTTCCAAGAACCTTTTTTCCCTGAAGAACCTTCGAAAGAACCTTTGCTTGGTTCGCCACTACATAAAAGAATTAAACTACATGAAGTAGGACACTTGCGATACTTTTTTGAATTAAGATAAGTATATTTAATAAGTATGAATCCATTACTTTAAGCTTGTTTGAAATTTATTAAAAATATTACAGTTTACGACATTATATCGTTTCTGGACTACTTAATGAATAATCTTTAGAAAAAAACCTCGAGAATAACAGCCCCTTTAGTTTAGATATAGCTAAACTAATATATTTTGGAAGCGAATAAATTTCTTTAAAATTAAATACTCTTGTTGACCATTCCCATCAGCCGAAATAGTGAATTTTGTCTGAATATAGACAAATTTATACCAAATATATAGTTTTTAGGTATACAAATTTATAAAATCATCAAACATGTAGCTGTAATGTTTTCACTTGTTTGGGGTTACCATTTTGGGCAGTCTATAGTAGCAGGCCCCATACATTTGAATGCTATATATAAATAAAATTGGCGCATGCTACCCGAACGTGTGCTTGTTTATTATATTTTTACTTCTTCTTATTATTATATACTTTTTCTGTTTACACGTTTACAAATTGATAAAAAATATAATTTCAATTTTACAATTTGTTTAATCAAAACTTTGAAGCACTAGGTAATTTGTGTGTTGCATCTGAACAATAACAACAAACCGTTAAAATTTCGAAAGTGATATCCGAACAAGAGACCAGACAGTTTTGTGCTGTTCTGCATAATTTAATGTTTATTGTAAAACTAATAATTGTATATTTGCATCGTTAATAAATTTCTATGGTAAATTATTTGTGCCAAAAACTACAAGATCGCAAATCTTTCTACATACTTGTTGTTTGTTACATCTTCAGTTTTAGCAAAGTTCCCTCTCTCCCTCCCTCGCTCTCGTAAGCTGGTACTGGACACATTTAGGACATTATTATACGGTATAACCCCAGTAACTGTGACATAAACCTCTATTTATAATACATACCCAACTGTAAATGACACGTCTTCGCTTGGGACACTTTTAGTTCGATGAATCATTTTCAGAATACTGTTTTATAAATATATATATATAGAGAGAGAGAGAGGAGAGAAATATTTAGGTGGGCGAAAAAGGAAGATGTCTTTATAATAGCATATGTCTATGACATTCTTTCCAGACAACCTAATCAATGAATTACATGTATCACAACCAAGAATTTTTGGAAAATATACTAGATAAACTTGACTTGTTGATCCCAGTTGCTTTTTTACTGCTCTTAAACCAATTTGGTTCCTATTTTATCTCGTAAAATGTATTAACCTTTACTTCGTTAAAACAGTTTTCAAACGCGATTTTTTTAAAATTCTGATCTGTTGATAACAGCAATATATATATATACTCGAGTATATAAAATATTCTCGTCAAATGAATATTTTTTTAATTGGATTTATAAATTTATATTTCGAACTAAAAATAATTTTTTATCATTTTTATTTTTATTAAATATATTATAAATAATTAATAAATTATATAAATTTATGGTTCATGCTTGGATAGGACGAATGGTTTTAATGGAACAATTTTATTGCGTACAATGTGCCCACATCGGTTTATTCTGACTTCTTCTCAATAAAATTCATTCTGTTACTTCTATCACTAAAATATACTTTTCGTCATTACCTTTTATAGCATTGCCACAAATTCATAATATACCAATTCCCCATCAAAATTCGGCATTTTAAGTGCTGCAAGTTGCATTTCGATCGATACAATTCTGCCAATTGATTAATTAGCTTTCATCATCAGAAATATTCTTCTTAAAAACAGTCTGGTATTAAGTGTGAATATTTTGAATTTTGTATTTAATATATTATTATTTTATATATAAACAGTATATTTATATTTTACTTATAGCTTGACCTGCCACCAAAATAAAGAATAAGACCGATTTCGTTATATTATTAAAGTAATATAATTTAAACAATTTAACACAATTATAATTAGTCCGTTATTTCTATATATATGAATAATTTTTTAATTCACAGAAAAACTTATAATTTTGACACCTGCTTTTTTTAATTTTACGTTTTCAAAATGATGAAAAATAAAACATGCTCCGACCCAAAAATAAACTTGATAATATTTCTTGCAACTTTCATGCACACGAGTCCCAAATATACCCCATGAATAGTTCAACAATTGAGATACTCACAGCTCCAGAATAAGTACCATAGTTTTCTTATAATTGTAAGCATCGTAAAGTTGCAGAAGACGAGCGTGTCTCAGTTTCTTCATCACCTTAATCTCCATCATGACGGAGTCCTGCTCATCCGGAGAGTTGCAGATGACAAATTTGGCTGCGAACTGTTTATCGGTTTTACGTTCCACGCATCGTTTGACCTCACCGAATTTTCCGCTGAAATAAAATTGAATTCCAAATTTTTCCAAAATACGCATAAAATATATTTAAAACATAGTATATCCAAAAATTGTTTCAAATATATTTACTATGAGCGCGTATTGTTTCCCAGTGCTTCGAAACTAACATTTATTTGAAAGAAATTTCAATTCTTACATTTATTTCGTTTACATTGTAATGAAAGTTTCGAAACACTGGTATATTACAACCTTTTTCAAAAGGATCTAATTTAGAAAGGGACTTTAATAATATCAATAATCAAATATATTTATTCACACGATTCTTCAAGTTCAAGTAAGATATTTTGGAAAATTCTGTAAGGTTAAATATCTGAAAATCTTAATTCAATTATAAAACTCATTACTAAATGAAATTATATCAATTACAGAAGTTTGCAGTGGGTTATGGAGATGTTTTTTATAATTTATAAACAAATTATGATCTATGTTTCTCCTGAAAAGCCACATATTCACAATTATATAATTAATATACATTCCCTTTCAGGATACAATGTCAACCACAGAGAGCAGTTGGTATTGCATGTTTAATATAAATATAGGCAGTTGGTCTGTTGGTACCCTGTTGGTCTGTTTCAAATAGAAAGTTTATAGAAAATGACATAAGCAATGTATAAATACACGAAAAAGACATATTAGATAAATGGAAATCAAATTAGAAACTCGCATTTGTAGTACCAATGTACCCTTCAATTATTTTGTACATTATTTTTATTGACGTTTCGTTTAGCTAAAGCCTACACATATATTTAATGAATGCAGTCGTATTATGATGGATCTCTGTAACTACTGCTATCGTCTTTATACTTATACTTTTTGGTTGAATCAAACTGTAGATGGCACAATAATATATTCATAATGATTGTCTTAAAAGTTCCTTTTTATCAAAGAATTAACAAATACCAGAAAATTCGGCGAACTATTTAGTAAAACCTGAGACTTTTGTAAAAATTGTTCATGCGTACATTGTGGACAAAAGTCGAGTTTATAATAGCAGCTTGCTTTTCTCTAGAAAATATCGGCAATTGTTTCAATGTAAAACAATTATTATTACCTCAACATGTTTGTTTATAGATTTTAATATAATTAAACTATTTGAATAACGAATATTTTAATTTTAATCTAATATTACGGTTTTTAAAATAGTACTGTATCCTATAATTTTCAAGAGCATAATGAAATCAGAAACATTGTAAACATTGAATTTTAATAATGATGGAAACGAGATATTAAAAAATCTTATCTGTTGTAGAAGATAAAATTTAAATTATTTTATTATAAGTATTTCAATTTCAAAGTTAGCATATTAAAAAAAGATGGAATGAAACATATCCAAGTATTTTACGTGATGAATTTAACCAGATTACTCTTAATATCTTTTACGTGTTTCATCAAATAATGTTAAAATTGTTGTATAATTAACAAAATATAATTTTAATATATGCCATTATTTCATCTA
>JAUZNC010059018.1:36609-46938 GCA_034780395.1 Vannuccia rotundouncinata
ATTTAAAAGAACCCACATTGAAACTATTCTGTAAAATATTTTGAAATTATAAAAATATATATGCAATTTAATGTCTGTATTTTGTTTATAAACACCAATGTTTACGTTCTTGTACAAAGTGTTAGATAGATCGCTATTACAAACATCTAACTGAAATTCACTGAATATAATGTTTCTGGAAAACTGTTTTTTTTTAATTAACTTAATGATAACAATTAATGCGTTGCAAATTATACAGCTATCATAATTTATAATCAATACATCCAACATATCAATGACAGCTATTTTGATTATAATTATATGACAGATTTAAAATATGCTTCCTCGCAAATTGTTCATAATAACTTATTTAGTTTCCTACTCATTTAGTAGATAAGTGGAAAATAATTTACAAATTTATTTCAATTGCTATTTTTCAATCAAATGGAAGCAAATGATATATAAAAATATATCAATTTACGAAATTAAAATACTATTTTTTATAAATAATAGCGTTCCATATGTCTGATTGACAGCAAGTAAAACTATAAAATATACAGAAAACAAAAAAGCTTTGAATTACATTCTTTGCTTCTAAATCATTCATGGCTAAATATTATCTCTCTTAAAAATTCTCACTTCAATTAATTAATGATGTCCCAAAGTAAACGTATTATGGGTGATTTGAAATAGATTTTAAAAACTTTAACATGGTTGTTGCAGTGTTATTTGGCGTATACAATTTAAAATAGGTGGTTAGTTTTAAGACAATATAAATTAGTCAATAATAATAAACTTGAGAATCTGAAACATTTATGACACAATTATCTTCTTAATTGATTCGTAAATAAAATAAAATAAATATGGGATAGAAATGTAATTTTAAAAAATTAAAAAACGAAATTATACTCACTAATATTTGTACGACAAAATTTACAACATATTGCCATAACGAATTGATTCAGATAATATTAAATTGGGATGGATATCACATTAAAAAAGGCACATTGGAGTTAATTTAATGACATATTAAAATCGACATACAACAATTTATACTAACTATTTGAGGGATGTTAATGTAACAGGACGAGTTATTTGGATTAATTATATCAATATGCATAGAGCGCCGATGAAAATAAAATCGATATAGTTAAAATCATTAATAGAACTAACTTGTAATAAATTAATAATTACTGAATGTTCTCTTAAACTAGGAAATATCTTTTAAAAGAAAATTTTGTCTACTTAATTTGTTTGCTGTAATTGTTTAATTTAAAAACTGGAAAATAAAAATATTAATTAATAAAACATTTTATGACATTAAAAATAGGTTCCTATAATACATTTTTTTATATATAATTGTTTTCAATTAATACAGCATTTTAAGATACAAATATTTATTTTGAATATCAATTGTATTATTACTAATTTGAATTTTCTAAAAGATTTTATATTTTTAATTTAGGTCATGTTTTAATTTAGCACCTACCTTTTGAACAAATTTTACATTGTATTATTTTACATGATTGTATTACACATAACTAAACATATATTTCAAGATAATATATTACATGTTATAACAAAGACGGAATATTTTATTAGTCAATATAATTATTTAAATAAATTTCTGATGTGACCCCTATTTAGTCACCATGATTTTGCATTGTTCCATTCTAAAGTTAACTTATTTTTGAGCAAATAAGTTAATTTAATCTCAAAAAATTAATCGTTCCTTTTTCCTCTCTATATATTAAAACGCTAATCCTTTTTCATTAAATGATTTAAAAGAGCGAAGATAGATGGTTAGACAATAATGTTTCAACTTTTATAAAAGGGTATAACTTTAAATGTAAACAGTTTTTATATAAATTATTTTTGAGATTTATAATTTGAATAAAATGTATGAAACAATGTACAAGTATTTGTAGTCAACATAGATTAACCCTTATTTATGTTATATCGAATCTTGACAATCTTACAAGAAATAAAGTATTTGTAAAATACAACAATAACATAAAAATGCATTATTATTAAATGCAGAATACTATAGAAATGCGTTAAAGAAAGATTTCATTAATATAAAAATATATTTGTTTAACCAAATAAATCCAAACGAAATCTTACCTGGGTCAGGTGGCTGCTTGTTCCCTTTAATAAAAAGTTTTCCAAACATGGTTTAATTTAATTATTGAGGTAACACAAGAAGGCACTAAATTGTATAACTAGTCGTATTCAACTTATAAAAATTGTTAAAAGTACTTCGAAATGCCCAATTTTGAATAACAATGGAACAGAAAATCGTAGAAGTACATGGAATCAATAGACATGACTATGTCATGTAAATCCCCACTACGGATGCACAGTTTCCTCTCTTCCCAGATGTAGGCAGGTAGTTGCGTCAAATTCCACCAGAATATGCAAACAACATATCGTTTCTGGTGCACACCTTCTTTCCTTGAAGATCAGACCCTAACTTACCGATTTTTCAGTCTAGCTTTCGCAAATCAGGCCACTAGCCAACCAAACAACCACATTTCCCCCATTTTCAAACACTAAATTCCCATAGCTTAAAGCTAAACATATTCAATGCTGGCGATAACCATGAAATTACTATATCCATATATACATATATAAGTAACTTAGTAACCTAATGGCTCCCATTCGGCCATCCACCCTTTAACCTACATCTAGACAGAAAATGGAACATGGCTAGATTTCTTCTTCATTTACCAATGCATCCCTCCTCTTGTATTAATACTGAAAATTCCGACTGTGCCGATAAAAAAACATGAGTGCACATTGATTGATTATGCAAAGCATTAATATATACGTATGTGTGTATGTAAAGTACTTGCAAGCCTATCACAGTATGCCATGTAGAGGTATGATTTTTTTTGTCGAATTATATATGTATAATAAATATTCAAATATTCAATTATTCTTGTCATTTTAAAACGAGGCTGTTAGCACTACATTTAACAGAATTAAAACAGAAATTTGTGTATTAACATTAAGGGATATGTTGACATGACTCTTGTAGAACTATATATTTTTTCTTGTAGATGTATTTTGGTTTAACGCGTCTAAACTTTAATTTTAGTTAATGTTTATGGTATTGATTTTAAATTTGTTTTGATTATATAAGTAATGGTTTTTTCTTTCTCTGAAACACACAGGGAACCAACGTATGGATAAAGGAAATTGTATTTATTTACGGATAGAAATCCTACATATTCTTCTATTCTTTCTAAAATTTATTTTGAAAAAGTAAAAATTATGTATAATATAGCATGATATTTGACGTCTGAAATTTAGATCTGGGTCGGATTTTTTTGTGCGGGAGTGATTTTTGTTGTCTGTGCCAAAAATTGTTTTCTGGGTGTAGATTTTTTTCAAAAATACATACAATTTATTTCCTACTCTATTTTCTATTTGTAAATGGGAACCATTTACATCGTTTCTTAATCTAATATTCTCTTTACGTTATTAAAACAAATAGTAAAAAATTCCAATAACATTAAATTTAATCATTATTATATTCAAATATACTATTTGCTAATTGTAAAAGACAATTATTCATATATTTTATTACAAAAACATATCAAACCTATTGACATCATATTTCAAAATGGCGGACATAATCCAATTTTTCTATATAACTCAATAAATAAATAAATTTAAGAGATCAATAGTTTTATGAGCTTTTATTCATTTACAATTAGACGTATAAGCATACTGCAGGTACCATATATAAAGCAATATGCATGTAAATTTAAGATTCTTGTCGTTTCCGTGATCTTGACTTTTCAAAATTTAAATCTTATGTATCAAAAATTCGCCAAATTTTAACGGATAAGTGCTAGTCGAGTGTACCACTTTACGAAATGTCAAAGGCAGTTATGATCTTTTCGGGGAACTCGATTTCTAAAAATGACGTAAGATAACTAAAACAATTTAATTAATTTCAATTGGTAAACGCAAATTTTGTTAGACAATTTCATGGGTGAATTTGAAAACCCCACTTTGGAAGCAACCTTCCTATTCACCGGACACTGATCTCATGAAAAGATTCCTACAAGAAAGCTGCATGGTGTCAATTGGGATGCTTTTATGAAATCTATCAAATAATTTATCAAATAATTAGATTCTTTTGGATGCCATTTAGAATGATCGACATTAATGTTGACTAGATGTGAAATAAGATTAAATATTGTGTTATTCTACTTTCGTATCTTTAAAATAATTCAAATTATATTGTTAATATAAATTTTGTGTAATTCAATAAATTAGTAAATTTACTAAAAATCTTCATATATTAAGTTCTATTTTGTTCCAAATTCTATGTATACGAGTTTTCAAATGTACTTGCTAAAATACACTGCGAAGATTTTAAACTAACCATTTCATGTTTTAAAAATCAAGCATTCCATATCTATATATATTTGCTTATGCATTAACATATGTGAAAATTATTAAAGAAATTGAATTTTCAGTATAGGAATTACACAACAAAGAGATTTCATTTAACTAATTGGTTGCATATATCGCGATTATATTTTGTTTTGGCGTATTTCTTATTATAAGACACTTCCGTTTTAAGCTAAAATAATAAATAAAGATAGCTAAATAAAAATAATATAACTAAATGAAGCCGAATTATAGTTCTGCTATATAATTCTCAAATTTTTAATTTATTTTTTCATTATTAACTGTTTGAGTTAAGTTTTAAATATATATTAAATCAATTTGCATAACAGCCTTATATATATTATCACAATATATTTTTGGTTCTAGCACGTTTTTATCTTTTATATCAGTAGGTATTATTCATGATATATAATATATAGATATAGGTTAAAAAATAATAGTATTATATATACTACTTTCAATAAATAATATCTTTGTATATTATATAGAGAGGAATATAATTTATTATTTTTTTCATACTAAGAATTGGGATGAAACCATTCATTAAACTTTTTAGAGCCGAAAGTTGTTGTTTTCTTGAGTGCTTTGCTTAACCTGTTGGCACTTAAAATCGGTTGCCTAAGAATGGCTTTCAACGAAGAAGTTCCCGTGTCGGCACCTGTCGATTTACAGGAAGTGCTTCCTCCGTCACCAGCGTCCCAAATTAAACTGTCACTGTTCTGTTCCGCAGTGCCATCCTGCAACAATTCTTCAGAATGGTCGCCACGTCTTTCAGCATTGGACGGACAACGGTCCTTCGAGTTAAATGAAATAATGCCCTCGTGTTTTTTGCCCCGTTTTCTCCGTTTGTTTAACAGAGAACGGGCTCGATTAATAGTGAAAAACACCTCATCACTAGATATAACTCCAGCGGATATTTTACTAGAATCGATTTCATTATTATTGAGACATTCTTCGATTACTCTTGCTGCAATAAACATTTGCTTGAATATAAAAACCAAGGAGAGTTCACGAAATATGGTGGCCATATCTGGAGAGAGTTTTTTCAATTTTTGTATTGGTAAATTTTCCTTCGGATTGTTTTGTTTTTGTTGTTTGATAGCCATGTCAAAAATGGATATGGAACTGTGGATTTTGCTTATTTTTTTCCTTTTTTTATGAAAATAAGTGATAACTTGGTAACAAACTTGCATGGCGTCATCAACAGCGCCAACGTCGTTGCATGTCCTGGACAATCGAGCCATCCCTTTCAGCCATCGACTGTCCTCTTTTGGAAGTAAGCTATTAAAAATAATCGCTCCCAGTTCAACAAGGCGAAGCCCTTCTTGGTGATAGGAAAACCGTTGCAGCATACCACCAGCAGTTAGGTAGTAATCCGCTAATTCACTCGACTTTACTGTATCTTTGAATATATTCTCCATGCAACGAAGTCCTTTATATGTGTACTGCGCTGCGATTTTGTAATCCTTCATTTTCCAGTAAATAAAAGCAATTATATTGTTATATGCTGCCACTAATCGATGACTTTCCCCGTGGAGCGTTTTCCGAATGTTTAGGGCTTCCATTACCATTTCTAATGCTTCTTTAAATTTATTTTCATTGGTAAAAGTAAATGCAATTGTTACCAAAATGTTTGATTTGTAACACTTAGCAATGTCAGAATTAGAAGAGGAGTCAGTGTTCCAAGCTAAAATATAATTTGCTGCTTCTTCTATTTCAAAAGCATACAACATCTTGATCGCCTTACTATAACGTTGAACAATATCATGATTTGCAAAGTTTAAAATAGCATCGTTTACATCTTTTCCAAGTAATACTCGATTCCACAAATCTTCTTCGTCTGTGCATAGTTCCCGGTGATTTTTCCCAGGTGGCAAGGAACACAGAAAGCGCCAATGGTCCTTTTCTTTCTGCATGTCTACTAAGCGACACTCCTTGCTGAAGAAATCCGTTTCCATTTGGAATATTTTGGATTTGATTTCCCCATTTTCGGAACGTAATTTACGCCACTTTTCACGTGTTGTTACTCGTTCAAGTTCAATTTGTCGTAGATATTGTGCAATGATATTGCAAAACTGAGCCTTGTACATCCCGTGTTCCGTTCTTCCGAGAAGTTCTTTTATATTACGATATTTCTGTTGAAGGATATCGCTGTCTTCATCTTCTTCCGTAGGAAACTGCAAGGTTTCCATGACTAGTTTGATTCGATCTTTGAGTTGATCGGAGAGTAAGGCAAGACTATCTAGGCTATCAGTGGCAACATGTTGCAGTTGATTTGTGTTCAATTTAAGCATACTGCTAGCAATATTTAAATGTTTTTTTTCTGGCATAAGATCTGGCTCCTTTTTCAATTCAGAAATATCTTCTGTAACTTTATTTAGTTGTTCTTTTTCGTAGAGCATAATTCAGTTAGTCCAACAATATTATTGCTTAGATCATTAAAGCATTTTTATATAAGGCTTTTTATGATTTTATTGATTTATAAATCTAACAGCATTGCATGATTTAATATTGGACTTATGCTTTTTATTAAATCATTAAATATTGTTAAATCATAGATTTTAATCTGAAAAAGATAAACGCATAGTAATTGAAAAACATAACAATTTTGCTTTAAAACAAAGTCAATTTCTATGAATAAACGATTTGGTCAAATTATGCAAAGAAATTATTTAAGTATTAATTAAATTGTATAAATCAATATATTAATATTAATCATTCGTAATATTTCACAGTAACCAGAAAATGCTTTGAACAAATGTCTAAAATCAAGCTGCTGATATATTATATAACGTCAACTTTATGAAAAAATTGTTTGAAAATGTTATTCTATGCAGACTTTAAAGTCGACTTACAATGCATAAACATTCTACTTTATTGTGCATGGAGAATAGTGTATGGAGAATACAAACCAAATCAAGAAAAAATAATCATGTTAACATAATTATAAATAGTAAATACTATAGACGTTTTTTGAAAATATCTAAATATTGATTTTTCAATTACATGAAATTTATAGACTTCATTATACAGTCAGGTAAAATAGCTTGCGCCTATACAATCGATTTGTCGTCAATAATTATAGAATTTATGTTGCTTAAAATTATTAAAAATTTATGTTTATAGGATATTGTACTAACAGTTTTTGAATTGCTGTTATAAAATTTAATTCAAAAATATTGTTAACTCAGAATGATTTATCAAATTTTAAATTTTGCCATATAACAATGCATCAAACTATGTTTGGAAAAATTAATCAATATAGTAACAACTGTAAAAATAACAGATAAAAATGTTTGGTAACAATACTATAAAACAGTCTATCGATTTAATTAACACTTATTTGTTAATGTTGAAGATGCGGTTTGTAAACTGTCCACTGAAGTTCAGTTGAATTGTTTCATCTGTGGTTTTTTAATTATAGACATCACGTTCTGACTACCACATAGTTCTTGCGTTAGATACATCTTATTGGAAAGGCTTACTTGCAAAACTTCGGAAATTTTTCGTTTTTGTCCGTCAGTTTGTTGTCTGAAATAACGATTCACACTTGATGGTAACAGTGCATACGTCTTCAGATGACCAACCTTCTGATTTCAATTGACTTACGACGGTCACTCGGACGCAATGATTAGTGTAAACTTTGCTGAGTACTGCTCTTTCAGATATTTCCTTCATCAATTCACCGAGAGAAGCTTTTCCTAAAAATCTATCCTTGCAGTACCAGATTTGTTGATTCCAATTCTTTAAAGGCAACGGAAATAAAGATGAATTCTCTGCAGGTATTTTAGCGAGATAGGTTTTCAAGGCATATACGGGACACGTTTTATTGTCAGTCTTATCATTCTGGATTATATTAATTTTACGATTTACTATACTTCCTGTAAGATAGCGATTTATGGCAGCTCTTATGCCTACCAGAAAACTTGGTGAATAACACTTTCCGTCCTTGGTTTTAACACCTTGGTTTTAAGCGAAAAATAATAAAACCGGAGATATTCAGCTAACATATTTTCTGGAAGAGTTTCTATGTTCCTTGAAAATGATTTTTCATCCAGAAATTTTTTTAATCGAGCAATATGGATCTTCGTACAAAACGCTGTTGATTAAGGAATTATGTCGTATTCATTATTCATTTCAGCAGTGATATCCACGTCTATCGTAGAATATTTATTTCTCTGATCTTCTTTCATAATATCTAGTTCTGCAGTGATACAATCGTCAATAAAATTATAGGTTGATAAATCTACAGAATTGCTCTCATGTGCAATGCGTTCGACTTCTTTTCCATCTTTTCCAGAAATCATTCCACCTGGTACACGTCCGAAGTTAATGAGAGATGTTCAATTTTGGTCTGCCATGTTGACGTTAATGCTTTAAGACTGAATTAAAATCTCGTTCTGAGTGGTTACAATAACAATCGAAATATTTGAATTGCCGGCATGATTTGCTGGCGGGATTGTTATAATTATGTACACATTTATAAATTAACGGAAAAGAATATCCGAGTCGCGAAGTGACAAGGATATTTCATCGATAATTTAAAAACAAGAACATTATATTATGGCATATCCTTCATGTTTTTGGTTTTGAATTTAAAAGTAGTAGGTTATTTTTTTAGTACTTTACTTTCTTTTCTACTCAATACTGTACTGGCGACGATGGACGAGTTATAGTAGCATATTTTAATATATGGGACATAATTGTCGCCAATCTTAAAACTTATGCTTTTAAAATTCATTTACTGGACATAAATGAAACCAATCTTGAAAATTAAGCTTTTTATATTCATATACCGGACAAAAATGACCACAATTCTTAAAATGATGCTTTTTCTGCTTCTTCAGACTTATTAAATAACTTTGAGTAAGGGAAACGGTCCTGAGAAGACGAAATAATGGGCCATGTGCCATTCACTAAATTCATTTAATTATATTTAATTATAATTTAATCAATTATAGTTAATTTATTTATCATTAATTATAACAAAAGTAGTACATTATATTGGAAAATTAAAGCACAGTTTTGAAAAATAATATATCATTTTTTGAATTATTCAAACAGAATATTTCATGGATAACATCCTACAAATCAAATGGAGGATATTGAATAATAATGTGTAAAAACCTTTGCTTTTATGCTTATAATAAATTAGTGTACTTCAATTTATAAAGCAAATTACTACATGTACATACAGATATCATATATACTAGATGTACATAGACGCATAAGAATAATATTACATATACACTCATTTGCAAAGTCCTTTACAATTATTATCCGATTCCTATTAATCCAAGTGAGCACAGCGTGGACATCATACCGACTATAGCTACACCACTTACGTGTAAATAATTATTATTTTTATAAATGTTAATGTTTCAATAATTTGTTCTAAACATCTTATTTATAAACATTCTAAATATGTTTTCATTACTGACAAATTATTAATAATTATTTGAAATTAATTTTTTTAATATTTAATTTAAACCTTAAATATGTTAACATGTAGTATTAATTTGTAATGCTTATTTTATAATAATGCAATTACAATGAATAGGAATAAAAAGTAAAAAAGAAATAGAGGCTTTTTAAAATTTCGTAAAGTATTTAATTTTCCTGGAAAACATTTGATTTTGTTGGAAAATAAATCTAATGTATTGTAATAATTTTTACAATTATATCATATCAGTAAATGTATTTATTCATATTTATATAAAAGTATTAGTAAATATAATTTGTATTATCCAATAATATAAAAATATTAACTTTTCTCTTAAACTATATAATACTACTTACTCGGTTGGAAGTAGTGTAATATGTAATATATCAATATAATTTAAAAAAAGTATAGTATAGTATAGTATAGTATAGTATAGTATAGTATAGTATAGTATAGTATAGTATAGTATAGTATAGTAT